>DF241641.1:18129-74248 GCA_000507305.1 Breviolum minutum Mf 1.05b.01 | reverse complement strand
GAGCAGATTCAAAATGGGAATCTTCCCCAAAGTTCAGGTGAAAATAAAACATATTTGAATTGCCACCACCTAGTTCCATTTTGATTACGGGTTCCCGTATCGGAACCTATGTCATAACCGTAGACATCCCCCACAACCATCCCAACTCTGAATCCATCTCACCGTCATTTCTTCGAGAACTTCCGGACCATGGCTTGGCTGCCAGGAGAAGCAAACATTTCAAGCCTTGGTGAAGTTGGTACACAAAAACACCCCTTCAATGCTTCTTGGGGATGGAAACTCGGGGGTTATGAACTTCATATCAAACCGGTATCAATTGGTGCTGCATTTTGAGCAGCTTAAAACCAAAGCCTTTTTTTAACCTCGAAGAAATGGTTCGAAAATTTGGTTTGGGTGGAAATATTTCACCTGATTTTTTGCGACCCTTGGGGATGATTCTACCCAAATAGATTAGTATATCACCAATGCCATGTTCAGTATGGATATTACAAGCCTGCCAAAACTTTGACAATATCTTGTTTCCAAGAGCTAGCAAATAATTTTTATCCTTTGTTTTACCTCTAGGACCTGTGACTGATGTAACATACAGTGACGTCAAAATTATCAAATGTACAAACTGAAGTTTGAGCAGTGAGAACAAGAAGATCTAGGCTGGTCGATGTAAAGTTTTGAGTATCACATCGACATCATCAACACATCAGTTTAATGTGCTCGCCAAGGGGCATCAAAATCAACATGCTACCTTGGAAACCCTTGCAAGTGTCACCCACTGTTTCCGTTGTTTATATGTTTTTACAACAGTTTCACCGTCCAGTTTCCGACAGCCTCTGCTTTAGCCCAGGCAACATGGGCGGCTCTGCCAATTGGTATTTTTCTTCCAGGCTCTGTTTGGACATCTGCTGGTAGAGAACCTTCTTCCCTGAGAGGAATGCCCACTGGTGATGCTGTCAGTGACACTGGTCTAACCCCTTTTGTCATGCAGTGACTTTCGGCAAAAAAAGTTGGTTTCATTTGAAATGTTGCAGGATTTAGCTTGGTGGTAGACAAAACTTATTGGACAAAATCCAGTGATAGGTACTTTATCCCCCAAAAAACCGGGCGTCAAGACTCGCAGTTGGTCAGATGTACTTTTCTTGCGAATCAGCATCTTGAGACCTTGAGATGATGTTTTTGGATTGTCGAACTTTGGAAGAAAACACATACCTACATGACGAATCTGGCCGATCTCAACAATCTCAAACCTGAACCAAGACGAATTCCCCGCAGGATTTCCTGACAATTTTAAACTACCGTTCTTGGTTTCGGTTGTATTTATTTTGATCTCGAACATTTTACAAATAACCTTGGAAAGCTACACTGAATATGAACGTACATACACCTGAGCCAATAGTGATATAGCTTAGATAGGTTCAAATATGATATGCCATGATACTTTCATGTAGTTATGATGCAAAAAACGCAATGCTGCACAATCTGCCTCATGTACCCCATCTGAATGCAGTCTTTGACATAGCCATGCCATGTTGGATATACTGAATCCCGAGGCGATTGTGTCACCATGTGCTCCAATGCCTTGAATCAAAGACATGCCTTACACCCTCACTATACCATCTTTACCTTTGAAAGGTAAGAGTTTTGGACCACTTTTATACCCCTGTTTACAGTCACTAGATCTTACGAGATCCCATTTTTGTTGATCAAAAAGACGACCCTTGGTGCAAATATTGCCAATCTTAATAAATAGCAGTTGGTGCTTTCAACACAAATTTGAGTAAATATGTTCGTCAAATTGGATCATTTCGCCAAAGATCGGAGTAGAAATATGTGTTTTCCCTCTGCATCGCTCAATATGTCCTGCTGAGTTAAGTCGAAACAAAAATAAAACGATCTTTGAAACCATCACTTAAGGATGATTTTCGGCAAGGATAAGATTTCCTCTTGGTGCCAGATTTATGCGACAAAAACTAGGATGGAGGTTGAGGGTTTGGGAGAAATGATCTCCTTAACACTAACGCCCCTGAAAAATAGGCCATCCCAAAACTGTATTCCAACCATCCCTTTTCCAGATGCTAAAATCTTATACAGTTTCAGGGAAAAGATACCCTGGAAGATTAAGATTTTGCACCTGAGAATACATCATCAATTGAAAAAGGAAAATCATCTGAATCAAACCATCCATGTTCAGAGACTACTGTGGATGGAAGAAATCTCAAACAACCACCTGAGATGTAAACAACCCTGCAAATACTGAGCTATTTACCATATCAACTGGTTAGCTGGATTTCTGAACCATCAACAGCGTGTGATTTTTGGGGTGTGAAAGTCATGTTCCGAAATCGCTCCCCCCAATCCAACAGACGCCTCGTTGGATCTGTTGCGGATCAGCAGAAGCCAACTTTTCGGCTAAGCGACGTGCCTACCACCAGTATTGACAAGCTGACATGAAATACGTGCAGATGCTCGCAGCATGAAGGGGAAGCTAATGACTAAATAATTATAACCCAGATGCTCCATGGGATGGGAGTATTTACATACATGTCCCGTTGAATGTGGCCATTTTTCACATAATGTAGACAAATAATCCATAATGTAGCATCTGGGTAAGGCTTATATCATTTCATCCTGGGTCATAAGTCATTTCCTCCCCAAAGCTATTTATGCAACAATTTCCTAGGATGTTGATACCCAAATTGAAACGAACAAAAACCCTAAGTTGACCCCCCCTAAAAGTGGAACAGTTCGTTCCCTCCGGTGAGTTTAACCGACTCAAGGTCTTTCGGGACATAAGTTGGAAGATGTTCGTTCCGCCTTCAAAGAGAATGTCATGAAATTGGAAATTGTTGGGTCTTCCAATAGCTCCCCATTTCCATAACATCCATGGGACTGGTATATTTACCTACATGAATGGTTAATTCTTATGGTCCATATGGTAAATGTAGGTAAATATACGCTACATGGATCCTATGGGATTGAAACATCCATTAAAAATTTAATGGGACCTCACCAATGGAGGCCCATAAGCAAGTTGCAATCGAGCTATTCGATACTCAGGATTTTTAGGGGTCCGTTCAGTGGGTCCTGTTGGAGATTTCTTGGAAAAAAACAACATCATCCTACTACTACAGTCAATATGAGTTACATTACTTCAATCAATCCCTTGGAAGATCCTTGCAAGAACAGCTTATTTGTGACAGCCACCGGGAAATATGAAAGAATAAACCCAACTTAGAAAGCTACAAAAAAGTGAATGAATTACCAACCCAAACCATGAATTGCACTGCCATAGTTGGTGGTTTCAACCC
This sequence comes from Breviolum minutum Mf 1.05b.01, assembly GCA_000507305.1. NCBI lineage: Eukaryota > Dinophyceae > Suessiales > Symbiodiniaceae > Breviolum > Breviolum minutum. Next base: position 70,946 of record DF241641.1, on the reverse strand, counting down.
AATTTGAAAAATATTAGTCAAAATGGATCATCTCCCCAGGTAGGGGTGAAAATAAAAAATATTTGAAACCACCACCCAGACTATTATTTTCAGAAAATCCCTGCTGCAGTGTGACCCCCCCCCCCCCCCAAAATGGGTGGACATCTGATGACCCCCAAAACTTCCCCCCGAACCTCGCTATAGAGCTTCTGTCTAGGCACCACACGATTCACAAAGCCTGGCATATATGGGGAAGATCCAACAAAAAAACATTGACATGTCAAACATCTACCTCCAGACAAAACTAGGGGGGTGAAACACAAATCTACAATATATAACTACATTATATTTATATAAATAGTTGGAAAAGAATTGTGTATAATTTCACAATAGATAAATGGTGGAAATCCGGTCACCTATTGAAACTCCCAGTGGTTTCCGCCGTGGTTTACGGGTGAAAAATCATTGAAACTCCTTGGCCACCAAACTTCCCATGCACGCAATCACCGAGTTAGATCTCTCTCTGGCTCTGGTCACTCGTAAAAATCCAAAGGAGAACAATTCTGATCCTCTTTAGCTTCCCAATATGGGGGTTTCCGAAAATCCAGTGTGGGATTTCCATTATAAGCCATCCATTTTGGGGTACCACTATTCTTGGAAACACCCATATACAGATTGTAGCTTTGATGTTTTTTCCCTACTTTGAAACCATGCACACACGGAAAAAAACACAGAAAAATCCAGTGATTCGATCTCCGGGCTTCCACCTGTTCGTTCTGCACGATCTGCTGACACCTGGATCACGATGGATCACGGGGATTGGATGGATGAATTTGTATAACCAAAGAGCATGGACTTTTTAGAGGAGCCAATAAGGATTCTTCCTTTAGGTGGTTGGAAAACAACACCCTTCCCAAATGGTGGTGGTATTTTCTGGTGATGAATCCCATGGTAGAAAGTAAAAAAAGAGGCATTTAGAAAAAAAACAAATGTAACGGCCTTTTGGGTGACGTTGGATGGGTACCTGGAAAATTTCGGAAATGTTTGCAGCTGCATAGCTTTTGTTGAGTTTTTGGAAACAAACATCTGAGGAAACTCCGGATCCATCAAAGATTCACACTCCGCCAAACAATCACACTAAGATGCTGTTCTTCCAAGTGGTTCAATGGAAACGGACCCACCTGCCCCTCCAAGAGGGGTGTTTCCTTTCACAAAGCAACGGATTAAGAGTTTCACTGAACCATGATCCAGGATTTATGTGTAAGTTGCGAACTGTCGTCAAACAAAAGATCCACCTATATCATTTTGAAACAGTCAATCCAACACTAACACCCAAATCAATCGACACCAGAAACATCCAGCAACAACATAGAGAATAAGACATCATTTGTGTAATCGCTCTAAATCAATGCTTGAAGATAGCAGGAAAGGGCAACACACACACACACATTGAGAATCAAATACGCAAATCAAAACATGTAAAGTGAATATGTAGGATTAACACACTGCACTGCAAACATGAACAAGTACATCAGTGCATACTAGTGCCTAGACATATTTACCTGTCTAAATAGCAAATTCATGTGAATTCAATGTAAATACCTAAAAACAATAGATAATTAGATAGAGAAGCAATGAGAAGCACGCAAGTAAAGACCACAAACAAGATGAAACAAGAAAAAACAACAGCACCAATGAACAAATAACTAACAAATAAACAAACAAAAACACTCTTTAAACCATCACCATGTTTTGGTGGGATAAAAAAACATCCTCCCAGATTTTTTGTTCAACTTTTCCCATTTCTTTTTCCCACCTTCTCCGCCAGAAACGCCATCTCCACTGCCAGGCGCGGCGCGCGCGAGGCCAAGGCCACTGCTGGAGTGTGACCTCAAGCTTGCAGGACCACTTAGGAAGTGGTTCACCCATAGGATTCCCATGGAAAAATGGTATATTCACCTACATGAATGGTTGATTTTTATGATTTTCATGTAGGTACATATACCATTTTTCCATGGGAATCCTATGGGTAATGACTGACCATGGTGAAAGGATAGTCCCCAATTCCTGGGGCAACGTGGGACCCCTTCCAAAGGGCCATTCATGGCTTATAAATGGGAATGATCCTAAGAGAGTAAATGGGATGATCTGCTAAGGCGGTTTCAAGGAGAGGTTTCCTGGAGGATTTGGGTGGGTGTATTCCCGCATGCTCCATGGGACTGAAATATTTACCTACCTTTTTCCACACAATTAGGTGAAATGTAGGTAAATATACCAGTCCCATGGAAGGGTCTGGGATTTCTCAGAGTTATTTTCCACCTCTTCATGTTTTTGCGTACTCTCAAGTACAGATACTTAAAAGGAGCAGGGGCAACGTCCAAAAGAACAGTAATTGTAGAAATGTATATGTAATAAACGGTACGGGATAGTTTGGATGTACCCCGATCCCAACGTGGGCCCCCTATTGGAAATCCATAGGCCCGATATAGTGGGTATTTACGGGTGAACCAAATCCCCAAAAATCCCTGCAAAGAAAACCCTGCAAACCGAGCGACAAAAACCACCATTGGCAGCACCAGGAAGTTGAAAGGAGGCATTGTCCGCCGCCAAGATCAAATCACCTCGTTGATTCGGCGCTGATTCCTTCCACTGGACGGAAGGGACCATATGCTTCAACACAATGCACAAAACAATGGGGCCCGCGCGTCCCAGAACTGCTAACAACTCCCTGGTTGATTCTAGTTAACTAGCAGGAATCCAATGGTTTTAAGGGCCCCCAAAAATTTTTGAGACACACTCACATGCACAATTGCGACACGTGTCCTTTCCTGAAGCCCATCATGTTACTCCTGTCTGGAAAACAAAAATTCTGAAGCCTATGAGTCTGAAATAAACACAAATCAACGGCTAGGATTCTTGAAGCTTTGGGTGTCTCAGCTTTTTGTTGGAACAGTGTATCGGATCCGACCTGGGGGGCTGACATGAAAGCCTGGATAGACATCTTGCAGAAAGCTCAACTCTCACCATGGATAGACATGTCAATGTTGCTTGACATTGTTCGTAGGGAAAAAATGGTCATCCATTGTTCATGTTGCTCATCACAACACGCAGAATAGCGCAGATATTGAATCAAACAACTTACTCTACTATGTATAGCACTGTTGTTCTGATGATTTTGGAAGCCCCGTATACAACCCAGCCTTTTCAAAAATTATGCCCAAAAGAAACTAGTTGGTGGTTTCAACCCCTTTGAAAAATATGAGTCAAAATGGGAATCTTCCCCAAAGTTCAGGGTGGACATTTATATAAATAATTGGAAACCACCACCTAGGAAATCATCCATCCTTTCCGGAACACCCGAGTCACAAGAACAAGCGAGTTGACATCCAGCGGCGGTAGCCAAACCTTGAACCTCAAAATGTGGATCTTCCAAAGGGTCATTGCCCCACGAGGAAACCAACATGTTAACATATCCCACCTTGGAAACAGAAAAATCATCTTATTAAAAAATACCCTTTGGGAGGGGTATGTTGGTTTTTGAGGAGGGTTATTTTACTAACCTAAACGCGAAATAAGGGAAATCTCTTTAAATTACCATACGTTTGCTGCTTTAGTGATCCACTTAAATGGGGTGGCATGTAATGACCCCTGCCATATCTTGCTGGAAATCCAGAAACTCAAATCTTTCAAGCTTCAAAAGGGGGGATTGGTAAGTTTCCAGGAAATTCATCTACAGTACCGATGGTCTTTCAATGGGAAACATTCGATCCATGTCCTAAGAAAGGGATTTCCCCTATAATCTTTGAAGTGGGGATAGGATTGTGACCATCAATCCTACTCGATTGGGAGGGGTCTGGAGTCTTAGGGCATAAACTTCTGCTATCAAAATGTCAGAGTATCCTCCGTAGAGTAATAATTGACCACCACCACCACCACTCAGCAATGAAAAATTCGAAAAAATGTCAGAAAGCAATGCCAGAAGGGTGTGGTGCGGTGTTTGCATGTTTTGTTTTGACTGTTCTTTGATGTTCTTTGATACTTTGATCTCTTTCAGTTAGACATTTATAGATTTATTCGAGCACATCTGCCCAACATGCATCCTCCCACATGCATGGCTCACAAGAAAGGGAGCGTTTGCTGAAAGAGGAACAGATCCTATTCGTGCGGGAAAACCATCAGTGCGATTGGTGGGCCAATCCCATGTCTTTCTGCCTTCTGATTTCCTTGATATTTTTTGTTGGCTGTCACAAGAAAGCAAACTCCTGGTGGGTTCCCTTGGAACAGTACTGTAACCAACAAGTAACCAACAGCTATGTCCAACTCCCTGGTGATTTCAACCAACACCCTGAAACATTAGGAACTGAGATGGATTCAAATGGGTCCCTGAAAATCAGAGAATTTTGGGAAACCCACCAGCCAAGCACGTCTGTGATACAGCAGCAAATATCATAAAATGCATGACAAGTACAACCTAATGCCCATTGTCAAGTTGAAAGTTGCTGTTGCAAACCACCATTTTGAGTAATTGTGGTATCCATGTTAGGTAAAATTTGCTAGTGTGCACCTGTTGTGTTTCTTTCTTTGCTTCTTGCATAACCCTAGAGACGGGATTTAGAAACTGTATGTTTATCCCTTTCCTTCAGAATCTTCAGATATATTTTGTAGTGCGGTATATCCGCCGAACAACAAACAGGTAGGTCCTTGCACTTAAGTACAACCATAGCAAGCAACCTCCTATCCCTTGACAAGCAGGCCAACAAATATTAATAATTATCAGTTGTTTCTCCCAAGCTACAACGCATGCGAAACGAAAATAAAAAGAACAACCCCTTCCCTTGAACTGGTTGGTTGAAGCTGGGATTAGGTCTTTCAATACCCAGCATTGACGGTATGATCCCCTACACCATTCAACTAAGCAGCAAAACCCAAACTGGGTAGCAAGTGAGTTCACTTGAATTGTTCATAGGGAGTTTTATCATCCCAAACGATGAACCCTTTATTATTACATACTTATATAGATGTCGCTCCAACAAAAAACGAAACTTTTTGACTGAAACGCAAGTTGATCCGGACGGGTTCCCGAATCACTCCAATAGAGCCAATAGAGCTGTTGAAACAGGTACTCTATGTCGTATCTATATGATATATAGAATGTCTCAAGCTTATGTAACGTATAATATAGTTATAGCATACACATCCAGTATCTGTATCTCATATCTACTAGTACATATGATATCATATACTGCACTTAGGTACATGATTCTTTACACACCTAATTATATGCACCACTAAACCAATAGCAATATGAAACGACATGTGTTCCACAAGAACTGGCCAATCATTGCATTCAAGTAACTACCGCAATGGTGGGTTGCGGGATCTGCCGAAGCAACATATTCACCTTCGCTGGGGGGGATCCGCAGAGTGTCATCCCATATCAGGGATTATAATGGATTCCATATTCACTTAAACACCGTTCAACCAAACCAAATTCCATAAACGTCTTGAATAAGACCTTATGGGGAGAATGACACTTCAGAACCCCTTCATCAGCCCCATAGTTTCATCTTGTTTTTTTTCCCAGGGTCTCTTAAGGATTGCTGAGGAAGGTTTGATTGCTTTGCATGGTGGGTCATGATAAAACAGAGAAGGAAAACAACCACACCTTCGCGATTCATCAATGGCAAAAATTCCGCCAACCTGGTAATATACTGTACCGACAGTAACCCAGTACTCTAAAAGCTCAAAGGATGGAAGTCCAATGAAATCATTTTCCAACAACAAATGCATCTCCCCATTCATGTTGAATCTTCTAAACCAGAACATATGATCAAAATTACCAGAAAAAGTACTGTATGCGTATGGTGACGTTGGTTTTTTTCAAACAGGGCCCTTTCCGAGTCTGAGACTTGTCCTGGATCGGATATCCTGAATCTACGTAAGGAAAGTTTCAACAAAAAACAACGCATCCAACAACCAAGCAGGAAGCAACAATTTCTTGGTAAAACCCTGTAAAAAAACTTGTAAATCAGGGATTCCAACAATTTTCCAGGGAGCAACATCCCAATTTTTTCAACCAATCCCACACCTGAGAACATAGCTTCAATGTCTCTTGGTGTTGAACCTTGGTGCTTCTTCAAAGCCACTCGAAAACCAAACCCGATCGAATTCACACCGTACACTAGTGTGTATATATCGTAACTTATAGCACGCTATGTTTGGAAATATGTGTTCATACTAATACATGATATACATCAATATGTATATACGTATATGTATGTATATGTAAACCATATATTGTGTATATATATATACAAGATGATATCATCCCAGTTGCAGGATACTTGTACGTTCAACTCATTCGAGTATGGGGAATCTTACCATTCTGAAAAACGTTGAAGCTGGCATTCTAATAAGCATTGGATTGTTTCCTGAGCCCCCCAGACCCCCCTTCTATGAAACATATGGGTGTTTCCAAAAATAGGGGTACCCCAAAATGGATGGTTTATAATGGAAAAACCTTTTAAAATGGATGATTTGGGGGTACCACTATTTTCGGAAACACCCATATCATTATCAAGCAAATCAATTTATCCATACTAAGGTCTAACAAGTTACAAAAAAAACCTTGTAGGAAAACATGAGATGCATTTTGCAATGAAAAAAACAACCGGCTGCCAATGTGGCACCGCAAATCCCTGGCACAAATTCCTATCCAACCACTTGGGCCTCACCCAAGCACTAGCTTACGTGCATATGGTGATATAAATACAACATGTATGTGAAAATATAAACTGCCCAAACATATTACGTAAATACTTATAGTTCAACAACAAAAACCACTTACACCCCGGAAAAACACGTGGTGGCTCACAAAAAAAAACATTGGATCCAAGTGACCGTTCCAAGGTTTGCATCGAAATCACCAAAGTCATGGCCCGAGCTAAAGACAGAGCCCTGCGATGGTTCGGTGGTTCTCTTGGATCTGATCCATGAATGGGTGAAATGTCTCCACGGCAAATTTTGTAGGTACATCATCTGACCATTCTGACAATCATTCCATGAAATACTGATTGCTTCAGCTGGAACCAGGATTCTTTTGATGTCATGGCTTTATGATTCATAATCAATCACTTAATAAAACTGGGTAGTATGATCTCATGTATGCAGAGGTTTGCAAGGATTTTGGTCACTGCTCATCTGGTTTTTCTTGGGATGGTCAGGGTATGGGCGATCCATGAGAACGCCCACGCGTCGTTTTGCCCGCAATCCTGGGAATCAAAAGACCTAACACAAATGTGTTATCCAACCATTCGACATAAGGTTGGAGTTTACAAAAAGGCCAAGTTGCACGATCGGTGATTTTGCAAATCATTATGCTTATTATTCAGTGAGAAGTTGAAGGTATCATACTAAATCCGATCCCAGATATTCTATCTCTGACAAATGTTGCATCTTCCAAAAAAAGTAAATAAATTGAAATAGGTTTACCCTTCAAATGGCTTCTGCCAACTCCTGACGTTAGAACATTGAATCTTCTAACTGTTAGTTCGGTACTCAATATGTCATCAACCGAATGATGTTAGATATAAAAGCACCTGATTGAATGATCAACAAATACAATGAATTTGTTGATCACTCTTTTCTGCGCAAGCTATCTTTGAAAGTGGAGTCATGTGGAGTAAACTTCTTAAAGGCTGACCCACGGGGGTCTATAACTAAATCTCGAAACAGGTCCAATCTCTTCAAGGGGTCCGAAACATCTTGGCCTAAATCGTCCGTCCCTCAAGCCATTGGTTGATTCTCTAACCTTCGATACCTTTTCCTAAGGTATGGTATAAACTAAAGTATTGCAGCTCTATTGGGCCACAAACAGCTCAGGTTTCGAACTAAGATGGCGCCGAAAAGAACATGGATGGGAGGAAGATTTCTTTCCTGTAAAACACAGCATCTTTTTAGGTGCCATGTTGGTTTCAGAGATGGCAATTGCAGCAACTTTTTTGGAACCACGCAAAGGTGACCAACCCCAAATCCTGGCACCTGTGATTCCAGAAGTACCACGCGAGTCTGGCTGGGTAAATGACTCAAGATCTCATGCAGCCCTTGTAACACCTCGGCCCCTCTGATTCTTGGGAGGGGAATCCATCTGGGTAAAAATCTTGAGAGGGTACGTCATAAAAATTGAGATGCTCCCCCCCTCCCAAGATTCCAGTAAAACCACCAGGATTATGAAAATGTTTAGTAGGGGATCCCGAACTAAACCTTCACTTTGCTGGGTGGGTTGATCCAAGACATACCAATCTAAATCATCTTCGATTTTGCTGCGAAGGTCCCAAATAGCCAGAGACTTTGAAAAGTGGTCATCGCAGCAACAAATCCCCTCAATAGAATAATCAAAGCATGTTGCCACCAACAAAGGTCAATGGGCAATGAAATTCAATCAAACATGCAACTGAAAACATGATCCTTAGTCTTGCAAATCCAAGCACAGTAGATAGCCAAAATCCCCAAGATATTTTGACTATGTCAACCATCTTTTCGCGATGCTTTGTCAAAATTTGTTCGCCGCGGCACCGGTCTGCTCAAAGGGTTTCGAGTCTTGGGTGAGGATAGGGTCAAGGTCAATACCTGTCAAATGTTTAATGCAGGCTTGGAGAGAAAACTTTGGCGAAAAAGGTGAAATGATGAATGTGCAAAAGAAGTTGGCTCAGTAAGCACTGGAAGAACTAGCAACATGACAGTTTTTATGTGTTGTACATCTTTAAAATGCAAGAATGGATGATTGGCCTGCAAAAAGTAACAAACATACTCAGTGGTCAAGAGTAGGTTTGTAACGGAACCGTGTAAACCTTCAATTCAAAATTCACGGCCTGCTATCCAGCACATGTTTTCTTATCCTAAAATTATTCACGAGCATTGGAGGTTCCAATATTGAATTGCATCACTTCATCATTTGCCCAAACTTGAACATGACATTTTGTTTGTTCACACCGGCCAGTTATAACATTAATCATTAATGTATTAAATGAGATGTTTAGGCCTGGTAAGTATATATCATATGATATATATGGGTTATATTAGGGTATATTCTGTACATAATTTGCTTCTGGGCACTATATATAACTATATATGTACCGATTCACCAACCTCACTTGTTTTAAGGCATCCTCCTTTCACGCCGCCTGATGCTGATCCAAACGCCAGCGCAGTGCACCGTCCGCAGCTTCGCCCAGAGCCACAGCCTTGCTACGGCAGGTGACGAATTCACAAGCTGGGTTAGCGTACCTACATGTACCTACTGGCAAAATACCAAATGGATAATATATATCCCACTTAGGAAGTGGTTAACTCATAGGATTCCCATGGAAAAATGGTATATTCACCTACATGAATGGTTGATGTTTTATGGTTTTCATGTAGGTAAATATACAATCGTCCCATGGATCCTATGGGTTTGATATACTGTTGATGGTTCAGAAATCCGGCGAGTTTTAAAACCACCTGGGTTGGATGTTTTTGAAACCTTAGTAAATAGTGGTAGATAAACTACCTTTCCCTCAACTGGTGAGTTTACCGGATTTCTGAACTATGAACAGTAGTAAGTTGGTTTTTTTCAACTATTTACGGGACTTACAACCTGCTTATATAGGGGGTTTAAATCCATTGTCTAAGTATCATGGACATCGCAGTAGGCAATGATGGGAATGATATCGGGAGATGTTGGTTGTTAATCGAAATTGAAGACTATAACATGTGGATTTATTCAGACATCCGGTTGTATCATTCAGTTGGAAATGAAGCAAATGTTGAGAGGAAACCGCTGGAGTTCTTTGGGAGGGGGCTTCATTTGGAGACAGGCATCTACTTCAACTGGTGCCTGGTTGGCAATCCAATTTCTTGAAGGTTTGGATAAAAAGTGTAAGATTCAGACAGAATAAAGACTTTGAGAAGATCCGACTCTTCCAAATGACTTGAACAGAGCCATCTAACAAAAAATGGCTAGCAAGACTCTAACATAGAATACCGGATGCTTGGTCGATTTCATGGGGGATATCATATTATGACCCAAACAGCCTGCAGCGTTCTTTCACTACACAATTTCTCCTTGACAGAATTTGTTATGAATTTGCGTACACCCTCCGACAGTATTTTAGCAGCGATAGAGTTGAGCTTGTTGGTTCCCTACTCAGACATGATGCATGATTTCTCACTTTGCAGACTTGGCCCAATAATAAGCAAAATGCCAAAACGACCAAACCAACATCTACATCTCTAGTGACACTATCATCTTTGGCGGAAAAATTGTGTTCTACACATCGATGTATCTTGGTAAGTTCTAAGATTTAATCAACGATCGGTGATTCAGCCGCCGTGACCAAACTTTATCCCCGATCGTGACAAAAACTCACCTTTCCAACCCCTTAGGTTTTGGGTCACTTCGCTAAAAACCATCCCAAAAAAGGTCACAAGCAGAATTGCCGACGGACCGTAGATTTCTCAACCCAATGGTTAATTTTTAGTGGTCTGGGTTTGGTGGAGTATCCATGAGAATCCCAAACCACCAACCCAAACCACCAATTAAAAAATCCGTTGAGGATCTCTAAAAAATTTGAAAAAATACAGGTCTTTTCGATGTCCCACGGTTTACGCGGTTTACCACAACTTAGTGACTTGGATCTCTCAAGTCATCTTACACAACAGGAGGACATGATCCAACAACCTGTACTGAACGATGTGTTTTTCCTTGTAAATGACTCAAAACTGGCAGATAGATCGGATATTTTTTGGGAATTTGCCAAATGGAACATCAGATTTTCTTTAGGGTATACAAAGTTAATTGAGGTCGCTGTTAAACTGTTGCACCATGAAGGTTATCTGATCTTCAAATGTAGATCCCTTTCAAGTTCGTGTCGTACCATACATCTGATGCTGAAATGTTGGAAGGTATTGGTAAGTTCAAATAATGTACATCCCCCCAAACTCACCCTTTGCCCCTGAAAAGATGCCATCCAAAAAGGAAAAAATGATCATCTTCCCAGCTTTTTGATTCAGGCATAAACTTTTGTACATTTCAAAGTTCACATGAGCCACGAAAAAAAAATCCTATTGCTTTCCATTATTCTGATTGTTTAATAGGTATCCTTGAAATGGTTTACTTTATTATAATCCCTATGTACCTGGGTAGTATAATCCTTATATACCCTAAACAACAAGGGTTTTTTCATTGCTCACATGATTTCACCCAAAAAAACACCAAACCTCCCATCAATTGGCACCTCTGTGGGAGTCCACTGTGGATTGAAGCCCAATTCCTCATCAACATGATTCAATGTTACACAGCTCACCATGTCGAGAATAAGGGGTTTACTATGGTTTCAAAACAGGTCAGAGAAATATGAATGAATATATAGCACAGGAAGTAAACAACTTAACAATAAACGGGGTGTGATTCCAAGTATTTCGGGAATGGTTTCTGTCACGATTAGTGGAACGTATATATGATATGCCATATTAAAACATCATAATTACTCTACTTGATATTCAAAAACAAAACTGTTCATGTATATAGATTGATATCTAGTAACTAAATGTAACTAACAATAACATCAGAGCAGTTGGTTGAACCACCAACATGATGTAGCGTCTTCGTTTCTGATGCTCTTCAATAGTTTTTGTCTCAAAAAAAAAAAGGAATTCCAAAACCACTGCCTTCCCCACCCTCGCAAAAAAACATGCTTGACTTGGATGCTTTAATACATACATAAAAATTCAACACGGGCCCCATGGATTTCAACAATGTTTCCGAGGTTTCCTGTACTTGTTGCCGTTACCGCCATTTAAAAGGTGATGAACTCCAGTGAACTCCAAGTCGCTATAGATTTTATGGATCCAAGGTTCTACGAGTAAGCAAGGTCCAGAGTGAATGAGGCCTTTTCGCGAGGGATGTTGAAGCAGTGCTGTTGCGAGGGATAGGAAACAACATGTCCACGTGTTTCACTATGTCCCAAGAAAACCATAGATAATGGATCATTAAGTGGTGATGGACAAAATTCATGGCGGAACGAGTTGAAAGTCCGAAAAATTCGAAAACAGACCAATGAATAGACCTTTTGAAAACCCTGCGCAGCACAAGAAGAAACACGGGCCTCTTGTGACATGAATCTTAGTACAGAAACTCAGCAATAGGCACTTCCAACATGACACTTCATTTTATAAACCTCGCAAACGTCAATGTCAAATTGTCAAATACTTCATGCACAATACAACCAAACACTCTTTTGGTTGACAGACTCTCACTGTCTCACTGTTATAGAAGAGCAAATCCGACAAAAAGTGGGAAAGAATGATTTTGAGTCTGTGATACCATCTAAAGTTCTTTGAGTGATCGATTCCGATTCGCCACTCATAAGCTTTCAGGAGGTGAAACTTCTACAATTTCTACAAGTTAAGGCACCATTCATACTCACTTATACTAAATGCCTATAGACTCATGCAAGTCATGTCAACTGGCGAAAAACATCTCCAGCTATCATACATCTCCATGAAGCAAAGACATATTTAAAAAAGAAACCCACTTGTTGGTTCCAAGTCTTTCTATGGCTTTTGGATGGTTTCCATCAAAAAAAACAAGGCATGGGTGATATATTTCTTTCTAAAAGTTAACAAAATGAGATCAATGCAATGACCTGATCTTTTCCATACGGAATATGATATATTCACCACATGAATGGTTGATCTTTGAATTCATAGGTAAATATACTAGTCCCATGGATTCCCAATGGGTATTGACCATGGTGATCCAAAAATTGCATACAATGGAAAGTCCACACTTTAATTCAGGCTCCGGGAAATGTGCGGTGAAAAAAAAACAAAACCTCCTAGAAATGAAACATCTCCTTAAATTCACCACCCGAAAACTAACATGGGACCACAAAATGGGTGGAATTTGTAGATACGTTTCCTTTTCCAAGGGTCCTAAATACCCGATTCCATATTAGTTATAGTTTTCGGGGGTGCAACGTTGCAAGCTCCCAAATATTGAGATTGCAATAGATTTGGCGTGTTTTTGTTCCTCAATCTCCAGTCTTTTCTGGTGGGTGCGTGCGATACCGCCAAAAAAAACACAAAATTTGGATCACTTGGAGCAACGGGACCTCCGCCACCTGGTCATGACCTCAATTCCATCCACTTTCTCCTGGCCTAGTTGTAACTCTTTTGCTCGCTGTAAGACCTGTGATTGACAAGTTGACGGACGGGAATGTGGCCATGTTAATCCTTGTTGGGGTGAAAGGATTGCCCTTTGAAACGATCTTGGGCGTTGAAAAATGCGGTCTATAACGGACGAGACGACCTCTGCAAGATTTTGGTTGTTGTATTCGTTCCAATCGGCTTTTGTTTGGGTGGAGAGGGCCTTTCGGTACATCTGAAAATTCTGAGGGCTTTATCTTCACATACCAAGGGCATACCCCAAGCCAAGTGAGAGTCGATTAATACACTCTTCACAAAGGCTTTTAAGTATGATCCACTGATGTGTTTTTTGACATCAAAAAACATCATTTCTCAGATGTTGTGACAATGTTTTGAGGGTCCAAGTATGTTCTCAACAGGATTTTGGATGTATTTCCAATCTGGGCTTTGGTATCGAAAAAGAGTAAACAACGTTCAGTCCTTTGCCAAATTCAATGACCCCTGTATATTACTATACCCTCCAACCAACCCCTCCAACAAACCTCTTGTGACTCGGATCCAGGTTGAAGCCATAAACGACGGATCTTCAAGTCACTGACCACATCCAAGAGTTGCAACGTCACCTGAAAAACATGTTTTTTGTTGATCTAAAGGAACTTCAACAAAAATGTTTCATCTGAATTTCAGAAACCATCAAAAATGTTTTTTTTTGGTACGGGTGGCGTTTGAGAAGATCATGTATAGATGTCATTTAATTATTATAATATTACATATAATGGAAGAAACTAGAAAACGGTGATACTTCATGCACCAGAATTTGGCAAGCTATGTCGACATTCATTTAAAGAAAACATGTTTGAAAAACAGTCTCCAAAAAAAAACTGACATTGGCCTCCCCAAGGTTACCCCTGTCAAAAAAAAACTCATTTTCAAAATCCCCCAGGTGATTCAAGCCGTGACCTTTTCATCCCCTAATTGGAAGTCACTTAACCCCTTAAAAGGGTCACTTAACCATCCCAAAAAAATCACATTGAATTGTATTTTCCAGATCGTTGCAGTCGATGGTGCCGAAGCTCTTCTGGGACTTCGTTTATATCAAACTTTTATACACTTCGGTACCGTTGAAGAGTGGCTATTGTGTCTATTTTTGTGCCGCCGTGTGCCCACAACAACATCCTATAAATGTAAACCCAAACTAGATGTATGTACTAGTAGATGAATTACCTATCTTGTTTATTATATATCTGGATTTTCACCTACCACCAAAAAATACCAAAACACCACCGCACCTTGGGTGGAGTGATCACAGAGACACCATAGTCACAGGCATCACGGCCCAGATCTTTCAAAGAAGACACGCAAGGGACACCTGGAAAGGCAAGACTACTATAGGGGCTTGAGCACCTCACAAGGAAAAGTGAAGGAAAGGATTAAGTTATAAGTCAAAAGTAGATACACATCCTGATTCCAATAGAAATAGATGCCGATCCTAGTTATCATATCTATGCGGATTTGCGCAAGCCTGACTCATCAGATCTATGTCAATGTTTTGCATTATTGGGTGGCCATTATAAAAACCCAGGGTATGCCCATCTTCCGACCAACCCGGTCCCGGACAGGGACCGAACGCGGACCGGACCGAACCCGCGACACAGTCCATGATTACATGCATTTCATATAGTTTCATTCAATACGTCCATCCGATTCCTTTTCTGAATGGCTTGTGATGAAAAACTTCAATTGGAAATCAAATTCACGCAGCAAGTCATGCGGGGTCTTGAAAGCCAAATTGTTTTGGGGAATCCGAGTTCCTCTTCACTTCTGGTTCAAGCCGAAAGAGTACTCAGGTGTCTCACACCACGATAGGTCGATGATGATTTGGCATGATTTGGATGGTTGGTCTGCCAAATTTGCATCTCATTCTTTTCGAAGTTAGGTTTGGGTTCACAACTAGAAAGAAATCAGATCCATACGGCCAGTCATGTGGGCACTTCAAGTCGAATGCGTATGCAGGTATTTGATTTCTCGACAAGTCTTTTCCGGCTCCAACATTCAAAAGGAACCAAATCTGGACACCACGAGAACTTCATCATGAATTCAAATTATTTCAATAATGGTGTCAAAAGCAATATCTGGTTCCTTTCCAGTCTGGCTTTTGGTTCACAACTGCAGAAGAAATCTGAGTCGTATCGCCAGTCATCTTCCGAAAGTCGAATGCTTTTTGGGGGGAATCTGATTTCCTCATTGTTAGTTTCTCGCTCAAATGTCACGAAAGAATCAAATGTCTCACCCCGCACCCCGTGCAAGTTTGAAGATGATTTGATTTTCTTCTTCTGGTGACAAAGATGTGAAATTGAAATCATGGTGAGGAAGTCTTGTTGCTGTGAGGCTTTGGGTTTGAAAGCATGAAAACTGTAGGTTCAGCTGCAAAATCTGCATGACGCTTTGATTACTCAAATCGGTTTGCTTCTTAGGAAGGTTCACTGAAGTAATCAAGCACTTTGGAAATAGTGTAGGGATTTTGGAGGCCGCAACACTTTCGGACAAGATCCTTGCGGTCTGTCCGGCAACAAGAAGAGCTAGCGATGGTCAATATCTCAGAAAATGGAATGTAAAAAGTCTGAATCTGAAAATTTGTTTTTTCCGATTCGCTTTCTTGTTTTTTACGCTTCTTTTTTTCACCTTGCCTCTGATGGCGGGTCTCCGATTAGGGTCGCAAGGCCTTCCCGCAAAAAGCAAGCAGGTTTCACAATTTCCAATGCCCGAGCTGTATGATGGTTCTTCCACATGAGATGCCTGGTCAGGGGGGCAAGCGCTGTCAGACGCTTCGGTCTAGATTGTCACCATCTGCTGTTACGGCGGCTTTGCATCTCCATGAACCGCGGTGAAGATAACACCTGAAAGCTATTGCATGCCTTCTGAGGTGGTGCGCGCGCAGACATTGTGCCCGGCTCACAACACGAACAACAAGCCGAACACTTTTGATGCTGATTGACACACTTGGATGTACACAATTGTTCCACTTGAACACACACGGTACATGCACGGGCATGTGTTGCCTTTACCGTGAGAATTCCAATCCTGACGTCACAGCGTAGCTTCCACTGCCCCGCCCCCGTGAGGCCAAGTAGAAGAAAATACTGAGCCACAGCACGTATTGCCAGGTATTTAATGCTTGCAAGACATCAAGTGATACCAAATCCTACTGTCCAACTCCAGGCCGACTATATAAGGGCCGGGCGTCCGCTTTACCACGCGACTGTAATGGCGAATGTGTGAAGTTCTTTACCTTGCCTAGCATACCTTCCCGCTTTACCACACGACTGTAATGGCAAATGTGTGAGCCTTCGATGGTGCTGAACGAGTCGTCAGGCCAGACGGTTGAGCTCGGGCTCGAGGCTTCAGAGTCAACTGGCCAACGCCTCACTTCCAGGTTCGTCGGTAAATTCTCAATGTTTCCTATGGTCAAAGACACCGAAATCATGTGGCATGAACAAACCTTCTTGTCCATTCTATAGTTGACCATCGAATAAAATAAATATTATATAAATATGATAAATATCAATGTAAAAATGTATTCACATATCAATATGTTTTTTGTATCAATGTGAATAAAACGCATAATCAGTAAACTCGAAAACAAATTTGATTCCCTGCAGGCCCTTTGGCAGCCACAACCTTGGAAAAAGGATATTCTTGAAGACCACAGGACAGAGGTCTTGATCACAGGTCTGGATCGATCTGGATCGTGCGGTCTGGATCGGTCTGGATCGCGGGTCTCCATAGCCTGTGAGTTTTGAGGGTTGGCCCTGATCTCGAATTTTGGCTTGCAGCCAGATTTGTATACTTAAGCTTCGGCAGCCACAACCTTTCCAGAAGGAAGCGTGGCCCCGCGACAGACCAGACCGGACCGAAGTTCGTGCACCTGTACCGGACCAGACATACCCTGTCATGGGATTCAATGATCACTACCAGCATGGGACCCCTTAAGAGCTCTTACCCTTACAACTGCAAGGGTTGACAATATATGCCTTCGCAACTGAATCCTGAGAAGGTCGTGTAATATCTTCAACCAAAAAACGGCCAGTTCAAAATTAGACAGCTTAAGGATGGAAACATAGTACCCTCCCTGAAACTAAGATAGAAACTGAAAATAGGCCTCGTCCCAAAAGGAAACGATCGTATTCCAACCATCCATTTTCAGGTGCGTTTGCTGTTAGTTTTAGGGAGGGTAAGTACATTAACAAAAAACACTGATGTCCAATCACCGCCTTGCAGGGGCAAGGTTTTAGTCTCAGGAAGGGCTCGCCCTTTCCGCTGGTCACAAACCAGCATGTATGAAGACTTTCGAGTGGTCCTTGTCCTTGCTTTTCTTTGTATGTAAATATATATATATATATACATAATATAGAGAGAGAGAGAGGGAGAGAGATCTATGATGATATATGTGCAACCCGCTGCTTTCAAAAAACAAACAACAGCCTCTGCCGGAAGAAGGGATACATAAAAAACATATTCAAATGGTGTTTGGATGAGCTAAAATTGCATCTATTCTATTGCATCTATTGCATCTACTTCATCTACCATCCCTACCCCTTTCCCATCCCTAAACGTAACAAGTCCAGCCGCACCTTCAATGACTTTCTGCGAAAGACTCACAGGCACGGCACTCAGGCCATGCTGCAAGTAGCACCGCAGCACCTGTCGACAAGGTGTTTTCTTCAAGGGTGCTTTGGGGGGGGAAATACTAGTAATTGAAATGGTAGATGGTTAACCGTCCCTACATAGTGGTTGAATTTAGGACCCTTTGCTAACCTTTTGGTATCGGCAAGCCATCTATTTTGACCTTAAGGTAACTAATTTAAGATCTTGCGACATGTTTATCGTGATTAAGTTGTGTTACGTGGCAAGTGGTAACTTCACCTGGTAACTGACTTACAATTCAATTGACCAAAATGCTAGGAATAAGTGAAAAAATAATAAAAACAATTGATAAAATCAACAACTCCCCCAAAACACATGTTTCCGAGTCAAACAAATAACTTCTCTTCAACTTCACCTCTAACCACATCCTGCTCCACCGAGTTGCACCTGATTCCCAAACTTCTGCCGTTCCGCAGAAGCACCCACCACTGCGAAGCCATTGGGAGCTGCCAGAAAGTCACGGGGCGATAAGGCTGAAGGACTGGGAGTTGCGCTAGTGACCTCGGTCCGTGCAGCTTGAGCTTATGATTTGGGCAGCTTGAGATGAAGGAAAGGTGAGATTCTACATGAATCTAAGAATGGCTGGAAAAGGTTACTGTGAAGGTTTATCTCTGAAAACTTTACGGCTGGAACTTTAAGTTTGGGATGGTTTGGGTTCAGATGATTTTCATGTTCAAAGGGGGATTATTTGCAGGTTCAGAATTTTAATTTTCCAAGGCGTACTGATAAATAACCCCATAGGATTCATGGATTCCTGGTAGATTTCATTCACATTTTAATCATGAAAATCAAGCAATATTAATGTAAAACATGGATCCTTTCAATGCCAACTTGAGGTGGGACTCATAAATCCTCAGGCTTAGTAGCTTCTCTATCAATCTTTTGGGGATCTCCTGATGAAAAGGGTAGGAGTATCCGGGGGTACGGTGAGGTTGAAAATCCATCAAATGCTGACTCTGGTGTCGGAAAAAACCATGGAACTTCCAACCTTTCGAAACATGTTTGGAAGATGATTACCCTTTGTGGAACTAACAGTTCGCCTCTGAAAATAGGCCGGGTCCCAAGAGGAAAGGCTTGTTTTCCAAGCATCAAATTTTCAGGTGCGTTTGCTGTTAGTTTCAGGGAGGGGCAACTTCTGTATGTCTGGAAACTTTGAAGTCACCTATACATGTTGATATGGTTTCCATTTAAGCCAGGCGATCAAACTGATCAAACCTCAAACTTGATGATTGGACGTACTACTATATAAATTCTGATCACAAATCTCCTGTCCCAACTTGGCAGCAATTACCCCTTTTGGTGATGCCAGTTGTGTTTTTTCAACAGCATTTGTTTGTTTTGTAGCGCCTCCGCGCGCAATCCGCTCAGATGATTGTGCAATCGCTGGAGGCGCTTCATGATAAACTTTTGAATGGGAGGTGCAGCACAATCGCTGAGTGTTTCTTCAATGTTTTGGGCAATTATATATTATATAATTCATATCAATATGAGTATAACGAATTGGTAGTTCATTTGCAGCATTTGTATATAGACAAGACATAAATTTTGATCATGATATATCGATACATGTCCAAGATATGATTTCAAATTCGATGATAGATATACCGATGTTTATGTAGTTTGGAGATTCATGGCACTCATGTCATTAAATTTCACAAAAGCCCTCTCCGCAAGTTTGAGACGACTCACTTGACAAATTGGAATGTTCACACACATGTTTGATTTCAACATGTACTAGAAACGCAACAACCTGTTCATCAGTTCAAACATCATTACAAACAGTCAATACATCCAGAACGTTGCATGTCAGCTGTCTGGTTTCAATCTGTCTTCAACCTCAAAAGATCCTACCATGCTTATATGGGTGTTTCCTTAAATGGTGGTACCCCCAAAACTCCCCAAAATGATCATCTTTAGTAGGAAAACCCATGGTTGTTGACCATTTTAGGAAACCCCCATATCTTGTATACATCAAGACAACTTGTCACCTGTCCTGGTGGGAAGCTTCCCCGGAAAACAGTCACCACCTTCAGCTATCTTGTCATGTCCAAATACAAGGTGTGAGTGAGCGTTATCATGTCCCACTACGGATCCATGGGAATGGTCTATTTACCTGCATGAATGGTTGATTTTTATGGTAAATGCAGAAAAATATACCATGCATGGATCCTATGGGTATTCACACTTGTCTGACTTGTCATTGCTTGCACCTTATCTTTTCTCCAGTAGTCAATGGTACGGGACAATTATGCTATTCTGAAGACTAAACTCATCCTCCAGCGGCCCATGTTTCATGTACGCAGCTGCGGGAAGAAGAGAAATTCCATTAATTCGAATTGATTTGTTTCTTAAAACTATGATTCCATCATGAGTTGCCACGAATCCATGATTTCATCAAAGGTCCATGATTCTGACACTATGACAAACTCCCAAAAGCAGCCTACCAGTTGCTACCAAAGTGGGCCCCTACCAGTCATCAGTCAGTTCGTCTCTTAACTCCACCTTTTGGGGATGAAATAACCCAAAAAAAACGCAGCTCTGCCGCTGCGGCTGGTTGTTGGTTCCCGTTTTGTTTGGTAAATGTAGGAATACCCCAACACATTCCAAAAATGGAGATATCTGTGATGTCATATGCATAATGATTAGTGTAGAATCTGAGATAATATGTATAAATGATTATACATGTGTGTATATTGATATGAACATAATATGAATCATCATAAGATTACATGACGCGTTTCTCTCAAAAACAATCATGGGTGCATCTTCACAACGCCTGATATTATTGTAAAGAACACTCAGTTTCCTCCATACATTCTGTACAAGCCACCCATCAACAACAAAAAGAACCATCATTTGCTGAGCCAACTGCTAAAAGAAAACAAACCTCAACAAGATGTAATCTAGTTGGTGGTTTCAACCCATCCGAAAAATATGCTTGTCAAAGTGGATCATTTCCCAAATAGGGATGAACATAAAAAATATTTGCAAGCACCTAGTAGATCTCTATTGGCTATACCATAACCAACACCATGCAAACTAACTCCCCCCAACGAACGGCCTCCTGTCGGGTCTCGAAGGTCCTGGGGTTATGACATACGTGTGAGCTTCAACCCCCATGACGGATCCATGGGACGAGGACGTATATTTACCTATAGATGAATGGTTGATTTTTCAAATGGGATGAACTT
This sequence comes from Breviolum minutum Mf 1.05b.01, assembly GCA_000507305.1. Lineage (NCBI taxonomy): Eukaryota > Dinophyceae > Suessiales > Symbiodiniaceae > Breviolum > Breviolum minutum. The sequence goes on along the minus strand of DF241641.1, from coordinate 49,884 downwards.
GCAGGTAAATATACAAGTCCCATGGATCCGTCATGGGGCATAGACTTTTGGGATTGAGCTTTCGTTGATTGTCAAAATGATCAAACTGGACATTGATATGAATAATTGATATTGCAGCCCAGATTCGTTAGATAACACGGTGGGTAAACAAACATATGAATTGAAAATAGGTCATTTGAAGCTGGTCATTTCCGACTTCCAGCTTACCATCTTAATTTATCAGACAGTATATATTTCGTCCTCTAGTTGGTGGTTTCAACCCCCTTGAAAAATATTATAGAGTGTAAGTGAAACTTTCAAAAAAATATTTGAGTTGCCACCACCTAGTAAAATAGCCTGAATTGAGGAAGGTTTTGGAGGTTTCGTAAGGGAAACCACGTTAAAAGGTAAGGTGACAACAACCAGAAGTCTGCCAGAATGCCGTTTTGCGCTACCTTTGAAAGTCTTGAGTCGGCCTACCGCGAGTGAAAAGTCGAGATAGACCACCATTCACGGTGCAACAAAAATCACGGTTGATGGTTCAGAAATCCGGCGAGAAAACCACCTGGGTTGGATGTTTTTGAAACCCCTGTAAATAATGGGATAAACTACCTTTCCCTCAACTGGTGAGTTTACCGGATTTCTGAAGCATCAACAGTAGTAAGTATAATCACCAGCATGTTTTCAAATTGGAACTCTCTAATCACCAGTTATAAGTGGAGTTCTGGAGCCCCTAGAAGTAGGGTGAAATAAACACATGTACCCCATTTATAAGGCCATTTATAGGGGTTACTGCATAACCCTTCGTATAACTAGTAGGGGCCCACCTTGCACTTACTTTTACAATGGTCCATTTTTCATCTACCTTGTGGTTTTGATGATGCTGTGGCTCCTTGTTTAGCGTTTAGCTCCTTTAGGATCTAAAAATACTCCGATAATCTTTTTCAAAGTAGTCCAAAATCAATATCACTGTAAGCTTCGCCATTCTTATTTCTAAATTCCAATATTTCACCCACATGGATGCAACCCTGAAATCGCCAAACGGTTCCATGACTAAATAATGGTTCGCTACTCTCCGAAAGAAAACCAATTTTGCTGAAAATCAATGCTTGCAAGATGAAATTATCATTTCACAAGGTAGGCCCCTACCAGTTATTTGAATGGGATCATAATCACCATTACTTGCCGAAAATAAATGGGTGACTGGGGTGAAATAATCCTACATTATAAGAGTCATATATTTCACCCCCATTTTTTAACATGGTTTTAAATTAGGCCCACCTTGCAGGGTGACATATCTTTCATTTCTTGGGAGTGGGGGAGTACCACCTATTTTTGGGGGAGGAAATCATCCCCTGGAAACGCCAAGTTGCTGTGTCTGTGCCGCACGCTCCACCCGTGCCTCAGATTGGAAAAGCTTTGCTTTGCCTTGAAAAAAAACATCTTTAAAACTACCAGCTTATGATGGGTTTAATTTGATCTCTCCAAACTCCAAAGTTCAACAACAAAAACATGTGTTATAGATATTGTTTGAAAACAAGTTCAAGGTTGCAGGGCATAGTACTTGGGGATAATCCTTCACAAGCACCGGGCCCGAAATCAACAATTTAATAAAGTACCTTCGGATGAAACCTACGAACACTGCTACTGTTGATGGCGAAAAATCATGCACTACCTGAAAGACATATGCCAGGACTCTTTTTAGTTTTTGGATACATCTTGCGTAGCGTGCAGGGTTGGACCGCCATCTTGAATAGCATATGTTTGATTATCAAGTTTGACAACCTAAGGGAACATTGGCTGATATTTGCACCTCTCAACAAAATCTTGTCACTAAAAGACTTGAATAAATCATGATGTTTTGCCGGACCTGAATTTTCAATCCTTAGAGGCTCGAGGACAAGTATGGTCCAGGTAAAAGTTCCTCTAAAAAAGAAATTTAGGAGTCTATGTTGTTGTTTTTGCTGTCATGTATCCTTTCACAAAATTACCGCACATGCTGAAAAAAAACTTCAAGTCGCATGTAGTTTCTTACAGATGAGCTGTTGGGAACTAAACTCATGGGGTTTTGTGGTCAAACGGTAAGTAATCCACCTAACCTGGACAGCAGTAAAATCAAGAAAATTCCTTGGATCTAGGAGCTACCTTTTGGTGTGTCACAATGCTGAGCTATCCTCGTCTAATAGCTGAAGAAATCATGAGCCTCTTGAAGGTGGTTGAAAGGATTTCACACGGAATTAAAAAAGCGCGTGGGCTACTCTTTTTTTTCCACTAGTTTTACAGGGATTCCTTTAAAAACCTCAGTGTGCATGATGTCAAATATAGGGATTGTTTAATGGGTTGATCCGTCATGATCTGCATTAAAAAAAACATTGGACATACATGTTCCAAGGGAAAGATCATAATGTCAGGAACAGAAAACAACAATTCAAATGTTGGTATCTTCCCTATGAATCCACCCGGTAAGGCCATGATAAAAACTCAAGGGAGGATGTGGGGCCACCCAAGATGGAAGCCCTAAGGTAACGGCTACACTGGAAGCCATTTGAGTCATGGGGAAGTTTTCGGTTCAAAACATGATTTGCCTTCTCAAAAGAGGTGAAAATATCAGGTTCAACAAAGTTTCAGGAGTTTTTTGATTGGCAAAAACGGCAAAACCCCCAAAAGAATCTTCGTTTTCAGGAGTTTTTTGGTTGGGCATAAACGGCAAAACCCACCAAAAGAAGAAACAACTCAACCCCAATAAAAACGGCGCAAACCTTTCCTCACTGGGTTTCCAAACAGTTGCTGGACCACTCGGCTCGGAAAGCCGCTCAACACTCCTTTTGAAGTGTGGCGGAAAAATACCCGGGTGGAGAAGGATGGTTATGGTGAGGATTTGCCATATAGATAGATATAGATAAAGATATTAGATGTAGATTTAGATATGATTATATAATATATGGGGGTTTCCGAAAATAGGGGTACCCCCAAATCATCCATTTTACTAGGATTTTCCATTATTAAACCATCCATTTTGGGGTACCCCTATTTTAGGAAACCACCATATAGATGCCATCCTCCGATCTTCTGAAATTATGGGTTGATTTTGGGGTGAAATTTCTGTGTGCAACACTGCCTGTTGAAAAAACCCACCCAATGAGCTCCCCTGCCCACGAGCAGATTGTGGCCTTCACAAATTTCAAGGAAGAAAAAGGTGGAGGGGCTTTTGCGGAAGGGTATAGATTCTCATGAAGAAATGAGCTTTGAAAGAAAAATATATACCTAAAATGAACTATTTTCAAATATGTATATATATATTACACATTAAAACCTCTAAGTATTTCTCAACATGTTAGTTTTGATCGAAAACCCATCTGGCTTACCATGATCCAATCACCGATGTTGGAGGACCATCTAAGACGAGAACAGCTTCCTTCCCACAGCCGCTCCGACCAGGCCTTTCTCGTTCAACCTGGCATCTGGGGTCAACAAGTCCGAAAAGAACAGCTGAAATTGTTCGAAGAATGTGGGCAAAGTACGAGCAAATTCCTAAACTAGTTTGTGGTTTCAACCCATGTGAAAAATATTAGTCAACTTGGATCACTTCCCCAAGTAGGGGTGAGAATTAAGAAAAATTGAAACCACGACCTAGTAAATAGCCTGAAATCAGGAAGTTTTGGAGGTTTCGTAAGGGAAACCACGTTAAAAGGTAAGGTGACAACAACCGGCGTTTTTTGTCTATATTTTGTTTAGGAGACTTTGATGATTCCCAAGTTCGGAATCTCCGAATTACTCCGCCTCAATTTTCGATGATTCTATCCCAAAGGATCCATGAGGAGGAAGTGGACTGTTGATCCGGGGTCTACTTCGGTCAACCACCATACCGTTTTTGTTGAAATGCTTGAAACATCATGGGATAAACTGATAAACTACTAATGCTCAAGTGGTTCTGGATTTTTGATACCTCATACTTTGCTGCTTTCCATTATAAGTCAGGATCCCAGATTGCTCCACGTATGGTATATCTACCTTTCACCTAAATCTATGGTAAATGTATGGGGGTTTCCTAAAATAGTGGGTTTTCCCCCAAAGATGGATGGTTTATAATGGAAACCCCTATTAAAATGGATGGTTTGGGGGTACCACCATTTAAGGAAACACCCGTATGGCCCGTAAATCTTCCCAGTCCCATTCGGCGCATGTGAATCTCATCCTATGTTTCACGTTGGCTGCACCTTCGGACTTGCACCATTCAATGCGTAGGAGGATTTGTACCTGGCAACGGAGCAACGTTACATTCGAATTCCTGGCAACGCTTCATCCTGAAATAGCGGATTTGTTACGTTTCGTTTTTTCCCTCCCTGAAACTAACAACAAAACTCATCTGAAAATGGATGGTTGAAATACCAGTTGTTTGTTGGGATGGCCCATTTGTCAGGGGTGAACTAACTAGCTGGGTAATTTTCACCCGATTGAAATAGGCACTCCAAAAAAAACGTTGGACATTGCGACTCGAGGCAGATTCAATTCAAAATGATAAGCAATGTGTGTATACTGTGGGATGCTGGAGCGGTTCTCATCATACACCACGAAGCTACCATGAAGCCACAAAATGCAAAAACATCCCCCCAGTTCTACTCATGTGTCTTCTGAAAGATCGACACATGAAGAAACACGGTCAAATCAAATCGACGAACAATGTTTCACGAGGTCCAACCTCAAACCTCTTGCAATCAACATGAACATTTCTTTCATATCATTTTATGTTGAGCCATTTTCAGGTATAACAACTCTAGACTCTACACATCTCTGCACACTACACTTCCTTCAATTTTTCTGATATCTTTCAGACTCCCAAACTCCGGCCACCTCTCTGGTGTGGCTCGAAGTAACAAATCTGGACGAGAAGATGTACCTTTTCGGAAGGAAAAGACACAAAGTTGTTTAACTGGTGGGCTAAATGATGCACAGCTTTGATTTTCTGGCAACTTACTTTGTCTTAACTTGATGCTGATGCTTTTTTTGGGGGGGGCATATGTTTGGGTTCCATCATGGAACATGGTTCTGGAGTTTATGAGGCTCTAAATCAAGGTCTTCCCATGAATGTAGGATTTAGAGGTGTCTTTCTGTAGCAGTGTTGATGCTTCAAGAGCTGCTACAACCAGTTGAGCTAGGGAAGCTTTCCGCAAAATGGGGGATTCTCAGGCTTCCTAAACCTGCAATGAAATACGGAACCCCTCTGGACAAATTTGAACAACCACCTAACAGACCCACCAAAGATCAAACCTTGGGTGTTGGATCTTGGACAACTAGATTCCTCCCATGATCCAATGATTCAATGGCACCCAAACTTCCTGAATCTTTTAGGTTCAAAAAATTGGATAGGAAGCACCAAGTTACTTTTTGTTTAAACTAGACCCCCGACAAAACTCACACGGCAAAAAAGTCAAAGTTATGGAGGTTTGGCAAATCTTCTTTCTTTTCGAAAAGGGTGACGTTCAGGTTTCATGACATGTTGGTTTTCAAGGGTCGAATTAGTCATGTTCGGGCCAACTTGTCAACAATTCCGCGACGTTCGTTCTGGCAGGACAGTGCAAATTTCCATTTGATGGGTTAGTCATCAGAACCTGCTATTAATTTTCATCATATTAATTCCATCGATTAGTCTTCATGGCTTTCCAGGGCTTAATTCCATCTTGATCAAACGGGTCCACCGGTTCCCGTGCCTGAAAGACGTGGAGTGCTTTGAGAAGTGACTGGCTCCTTGCTTTGATTAGAAATCACAATCCCCCGGAGCATCGGGTTTTTTCACCATTTTTAATCCCCGAAAAAACACTAGGGTCAAAGGAGATAGTCCCGACTCCCCAAAAGGCAGTTGAGTAAGCAGGTGTAATGAAGTAAGACAGTAGATACTTTGTTCCCCGAATATAGCAAACCCTGATATAGAAGGCTGATTTCTTTGATGAGAGTCGATTACTCGGTGCAGAGGGCCCCTGAAAAAACGCCGTGAGAAACAAATAGTTGAGCCACAAAAGCCAAAAAAAACATTGCACTCATTTAAAAATGTATGGGCTATTACAAATATCTCTATCACCAAAGATCAGCAAAGGTAATGTAGACCCCCGAGATGATCCAAACAACCAGATGTTGTTTCACTGCTCAGTATCATGTACCAACTCATAGGTGACTAGTTGTGGTTGTTGATCTTTGTTGTCTTCTGCAAATCTGCAAGCAAGATACAGAAGGTACAGTATTAAAACCAAAAGAAATACAGTTGGACATCACAAAACCATTTGTTCAATCTCTCCAGGGTGTGCAAAAAAACATGAGAAATTATGGTTTTTGACGGCGGTTGAAACATGTTGAAACCAAATGTTCGTTTCACCCAAATTCTGAGTACCTGTCTGTCCTCTTCAAGGGTCGTTGTGTTGAACTTCCAAAGAATCTTTTGGCACTCCACCGAAAACAAGAAAAAAACTCGCCCCTCAAGAAAATGATCTATGGAAGATGACATTTCCTTTTCATTCTTGGTGATTTTTTGGTTTTTGGGGGTGTTCATAGGAATCTAAGGGTCCCCCTCCCCAAACCTAAGGTTTGGAAGACAATCCTTTCCTTTTATATAAAATGGCCCAACTTTCAGAGGGACAATTTCGTTCATTTTTCGCGGTGGGATGTATTTTTTTTGGAGGAGGTCAACTTAGGTGTCCTAAAGTTCAAATTGGGGATCAAATTCTTGGGGTGATATCTTAGGATAAATAGATCTTTGGACATTGCTTTTTTGGTGGATTTTGAGTAGAAAAAACCAACTGCCAATGCCACCACCCCGCCCCCCCAGAAAATCAGGCCTTGTTAGGGCAATAAGCCCTTAATAAGGCCTTAGCTTCCCATTAGGTGTAGTAAACAACTCCCATCTTTTCGGCCACATCCTGACGTTGGCTACTCCATCGCCGCAAGCTGGCATGATTGGATTCACTGCGCCTGGGGAGGAACGATGATTTTTCACCTCCCCAACAAAAAACATATGAAATGTGGTCCTATTCTTACTAGGAAACCCATGGGATTTGATAAGTTTAAGACATAAAGCCCATGAATTTCATGTTTACAAGAAATGGAGTTCAGACTGTTGTAAGAAACAATACATCATACAAAGAAACATCTGATGTGAACAGTCGCAATTTTGCGGTAGCCCTGCCTGCCAGAAGCTGACAGAGAATCCCACAAAATCATGGTTTACATGTCGTTGATCTTACGTGCTTCTGGTGTGAAAGCCAATAAGACCCCAGGTTACATGTCATCGATGTCATCGATGTCATTGGCACTTGGAAATCAAGTGGTATGGAATTCTGTGATCCTGCCATGACAGGGATGAATACTTTTTGATTTTAAGCTCCAAATATTGTTACATCATCCCAGGCTCCCCTTACCGGTTAGATCATTCAGGAAAAATTATAATACCAGCCCAAACAAGGCATTATTCTAGACAAATCACTCAAAACGATACCCTCTGGTAAACTAACATAGCTGGCTGGAAAATCCCCATTCAATCCGGGTCCATTTTCCATTGCTATGTTAGTTTACCAAAGGGGTACATTTTGTATTGTTTGATTGCCCCCAAAAAAATGGGTCCCATTTAATTATGAGGCGCCTACATCGCCTATATATCAAGGCTCCCAGGTTGCAGCGTACCCCTGAGACAGCCCCAACCGTGCTTGTTGGGCTTGAACGCCGGAAGCCTCAAGGTTGGAAGGAAAAATACCCTCCCTAAAACTAACAGCCAACGCCCCTGAAAATGGATGGTTGGAAGACTATCCGTTCCTTTTGGGAAGTCCCATTTTCTGAGGGATATGTTAGTTTCAGGGAGGGTAGATCCCAAACAGATACCAAAAGGACGACATTTTGAGGAAGGAAAAAGAAATCACATTTTGGAGCCGCCAAAGTCATCGAGGTGTTGGGGGTTCGTTCGGATGATTTTTTTTTCCGGATTTCAATTGGGCTGATGTTTAGGTTCCGTATGAACTTTTCAGGGGTGTATGCATCTTTATCCTTTTTCTGGCTTTTGGCCTCCCTGAAAGTTTGGTGCTTTGGTGGTTGGGAGACGATCCTTTCCTTTTGAGGCTCGTCCTCTTTCCAAAGGCTGTCAGTTTCAGGTTACTGCCTGGTGCGTTGTGAGGAATGAGTGGTCATGAACTGAACCTATCTATGGGTAGAAATGAGATTCAATCATCCTCATTCTCCACCGAGCACTTGTCAGTGGATCTGAAAATATGACCAGCACACTGCAGTGGAGATGTTGTTTGAACCCTCTTGTGGGGCACCCGTTACTATCCATTGCATCACTTGGAGAGGCACCGGGCATGCGTGCATCGTATTTGGACATGTGGAAAGGTGGGTCAGTGTTCACCACTTCATCATTCCAAATTCGATTGCTGGCTGGTGACATCACTGTTTTGGAAAACCGCTGTATACAATTGTATACCTTTGCATGTTACCATCTTGCGTATGAGGTCCATGTTGCGTGTTTCAAATTTGAACCGATTCAACCAACAACCCGGGGAAGTGGAGAAAATATCAGCGCGACCCTTTGCGCATCATTGAGTGTAGGAAATGGTTGGCTACTACTTTGCTCCAGACTAAGCACCAGCCAGAATATGATCACCACTTACTTATGCTTACTATTTGAGTATGTCTTGTCTCAGAATATAGGAACCCAGAATCCAATGGCTTTCCTACTACACCCTGGAAGATTAACATGGAACCTACATATCACCCATTTAGAAAGGAAAATGATCTTCCAAACCTCCATGATTATGTTCCATGTTAATCTTCAGGGGTGTAAAATGAATCATTTCCAGGATGATTTTGGGATCCCCCCAAAAAATCCACGTCATCATTTGGCGCCTCAGCACGTCTGCTCACAGCTCGCCCTGGCCATGGCCCAACGGCGGGCCAACACTTACAACGTTTTGTTATAATCCCTATAAACAGCCTTATAAATGGGTAACTGAAGTTACAACCCCTATAAATGGAGTTTTAACTTAAAACTGGTAGGGGTGCCCATCTTGTATTACATTAAACTGCAATAAAAAAACGTAGGATTCACCCCAGACTCTGACGATGTTAGAATCACAAATCTTTTTGTTGGCGTGATAAAGTTCAATATATGTCCATTTCACAAACTCAACATTCCAATTCGTTTGAGTGGATAAATGTGGATGATCACGGTTCGCCTTTTTCAGTTGCACTTTGACCAAGGTGCCAAGGTTAACAAGCTGATCACCATGCTGACACTGCTAACTTCAAATTATTGAGATGTTTCTTTTCCCCAACAACAACGTGCTCAATCATCGAACAGTTTGACACCTAGCATCACAACATCACATCTAGATCTCCGATGACATTTTTAACACCAATTTTGGCGGCCAAGACGAAGAACCACAACAAGAACAAGGACAAAGACAGAACGAGGACATCGACCATCAACAACGATAACTCCTGTGTAACTTAATGGTTCTGTTTCATGCAAATCTAATACAAACATGATAGTCTACACACCCAAAACTCAAACACCTACATCACATGTCACATGTCATCTGTTTTGGGGGTACATATCAAAAACATCTCAATTTCAATATTCAAATCCGAAACAGCCACCACGAAACAACAAAAACTGTTAGGTTGACAATGATTGGTTCCTGGTGATTTGTTTTGTACTACCTGGTGGATTCAATGACTCCAAAATACCTGTGGCCCTGTGAGCCGCTGTGATCCCGATAACTAGGCCCCAAATGAATTGAAGGATTAAACATATTACCCAGCTGGCTCCAAAAAATTGAATGCCATTTTTTGTTGGGACACAACTTGTATCAAGCATGAATCATGCTTGTAGTTATTGGAGTCAACAAGCTATGGCAAGCCTAATATCAACATATGTGAAAAAAAAAACTCACCTGGTTAAGTTGCCCTATATTTTGTTTGGCACATCAACCATACCAAAACCACCAAACGAAAACACAGCACTTGCCACAGTCATCTTGTTGGTTTCAAACCACCCCCACCTGCGTCGGCACGTGTTATCGGCTCTTCTAAGAAGGTCGGTGGCTCAGGCAAAGACCTGTCCAACAAAAAAGTTCGGGACGACACGTTCCTTGGACAAAACTGCAACTCCAACATGTCGTGTTTTCCCGTTAACCATTATCAATAACTATAACCAACCCAAAACAACATCAAAAAAAGATGTGTAAATGAAAAATTACTCCAAAAAAAAACATCAAAAAAAACCATCATATCATGTGTGTTTCCAATAATGCCCGGGCAAGATGTTTCTTTGTTGATTTCTTGGCAAAATGCTACATCTGCTGACCCTCACCTCGGCTCCAACTTGGGCACCGCTAAGCAGGGCCCTGTGGTGTTTTGGCGACCAAGGTTGGGTGGATGGTCTCCGCGTAGCTCTGCCATGGTGGCCTGACATCACGTGAGACAGGGTGAAGATTGGAGTTACAAGGTGTGAACAAAACTAGTTGGTGGTTGAACCACCCCTATGAAAAATGTGCAGGGTTGAGGCAGTCTCAAAATTGCATGGAAATGAAACAACCTCACCCTAAACATCCCCTAAACATCCACCAAAACCCTTAAAGTCAACTGCCAGGTAAACTGCCAATGGTCATTCACTACAATTATGTCAAAATCCTAAATTTGCAGCTGTACTTTTGGAGGCGATCGGGTACCGACTTTCTAGCAGCGGGCCGTGACCCAACAGAATGACTTTGGTCACATGTTTGAGGCCTTGAGGATCCCTACTCTGGAAGTAACATCAGGTGTGGGCGGAGGGGGTCAACTATTAACTTTCACCCTTCACACCCTTCACAGTTGACATTAACCAGCATCATCAGGGTGGATATTCCAAAGTAGAACCAATGGAACCACCGAGCTGATCCTCAGAGCCAATTGTTTCCCCTTACCCCGGAAATTAAAATTGACCGCCAGCTTACCCACAAAAAAAAAACATGATGTGACATCAAGTACAATACTCTAGGCAGCGGCATGTGTCTGATATAACAACATCGAGGGAAGCGACAAGAATTTGGGTTCACATCCGCGAACCCCAAATACGATTCACCTAACTGTTGATGCCCAGAATTCTTGGCGATTTAAGCAGTTGGGGCTGGGAGAATATGCCATTGTCTGGCCAAATTACAATAATTCACAAACCCAAATTCAAATTCATTTTTGAAACGTCTCCCATACTAAAAAACACATGAACAAATTTGAGTTTGGCTATAGTTTGCCCAGTAGCAGTGGTAAATGGTGGTTTATAGGGATCCCCTAAAAATGTACTAATCCTGGTGGTTTCGATTGCATCCTAGAAGGGGGTCACACCCAAACAATACCTCCCTGAGCAACTATGGTGATCGTAAGTGCGGGACCCCTTCCAAATGGCCGTTCCACGGCTTATAAATGGTGGTTATATATACTAACTACTTACAAGGTGGGCCCCTACCAGCTATAAACGCGGATATAACTCCTATAAGTAGGGTTATTTCACCCCAGATATCCATTTATTTTCGGCCATTTTTTTGGGTGCTTATAAGTTTATAACCCCCATTTATACCTCGTAGCGGCCCACCTTGTAGGAACTGGGATGATCCTTCAACTGGGAACTGTTCCCATCTCCCATCTTTCCAACCCGGCACCGTGGCGCCAGAGCCGCTGTGCCGTTGCGGCCGCGCGTCACGCAGCGGTGGTGGGGGCACAGGTGCAGATGCCAAGGCATTGAAGGCTTCTTCACGAAGGGCCTCCTGAAAAAAAAAGTGTTCCACCAATTCCCATAGGATCCATAAAACGATTGTATCTTGGACCTACTTGGACCTACATAAATTGGCTTAAGTTTTTTGGTAAATTAGTAGGTAAACAGTAAACATCCATGGATCCTATGGGATGAAATGCCAGTCCCATGGATCCTATGGGATGAATTTTCAGTTTTTTTCTGATTTGTACCTCAAAAACAAATTCCTCATGGCAAAAAGTTTCCCAAGAATTCGGAATGTGGTTGCTAAATTCTGAAGTGTGTGGCTCAAAAATTTCTTCAGTGATTCAAAAACCCAAGTGCTCCATGGGACTGCTATATTTACCTACATATTGACTTAAATTTTATGGGTTTTCAATGTAACTTTCAAATAGTCCCAAGTCCCATGGAGGCATCTGGGAAAATAATGGTTGGATTACTAAACATGACCAAATTTTGGACCAACTCCCCTCAACTTTCCTGAAGTTTAGAAGTCTTAGCCGTTGGCCTTCAAAAGGCACCTCTTTGAACTGTTTTTTTTTCGTTGGTTTAATCTGTAAATTGCCACCCCGAAAACTCGCATTTTTTGAACCTGAACATCACGATAAAACACCAAACCCTCATTTTTTGGGGGGTCCCATGTTTGTTTTCGGGAGTGTAGTGGTTTGTTGTAAATATATGTAAAGGTATTGAAATGTATAAATTCAAAGTGACCAGAATGACATTTCATGCGCGTGGAATAATCCCCAATTTGAGATTCTATGTGATCCCATGTCAATACATAGACATCTCATCTATATAGGTGTCATACCATCTTAGGTCAACACCCGGCTCATTCATGATAGTGGACATCTAATGCTGATACCAGTTGTTACAATGTTGTTACAAAGCTCTTAATTAATAGGAACTGAACCGCTGCCACTTTGCTGTTTTCCTTGTTTCTCAAAGCAAATGTGGCATCACGTGAGAGGAACGAAGTGCAACCAAAATGTGGCAAAAGGCCATACCCTCAGGTAATTTAACATAAGTGGTTTCAACCCATCTGAAAAATATTAGTCAAATTTGATCATTTCCCCAAGTAGTGATGAAAATAAAAAATATGTGAAACCACCACCTAGCCAAATGACCAGAGGTTACCCCGATTACCTCATGACAGACACAGACCTACCCAGTCTCGCCGTCATGTCATCATCTCAGCTCCTCTCGGTGGATCCTTCTCTCAGCATCGCCCGCGCCTTCAGTTTTGACTCAAGGGATTTTATTCGAAAAAACAACTCAGCAAAAGCATGGTTAAAACCGGTGATGTTCTGTTTGTATACTTCTTTTTTGCTTGCTATTTATTATTACAATTCAAAAGGGTAATTACAATCCTCAAACAGGGTAGAAATTATGACTTCCCCTGAGGATCTTGGGCTCTTTTTGTCGCTGCTTAACTTTATTCATACTTCAGCAAACAAGTACAGCCTATATAGCAAACATAGAGCGGTGACCGGACTCTGATCCCTTTGTAGAACCCCTTGAGACATCTAACATTTGAACAAATTCATGCTTAGACAGGCAACACGAATGCCCAGCCTTTCTTGATCTTTAGGTGCTACATAGTAACCAACCAATCGAGGGCTAACACATGATCCATGTCTACTAAGTCTATGGCGCTTCAAGAAGATAAATCTGAAGGATGGATCGCTCCCAAGTTCGGAAAAAATGCCACTACATCATTCGAAATCTCCAGGCAATTTACTCGGATCGGTCCGAATTCCACGGAAAAAATCCAACTCATGTTACAGGGGTTGTACGGTAGTCCTTGATGGGTTAAACGTGAAACGTACCTCTCTGAAACGACCCGTACCCATAGAAACTTGCTCATCATCTTATGAACCCAGGTCGGGTACATTTAGTAGTAAAACGAGGGCAATGAATACCAAAATAAACCCTTTTACTCCCTTTTAGAGGTTCTTTCCTTGAGTCCGCCCTGGAAAAAAAGAGTTCTCAGTGGATGCCTAGTCCGTGGCACTGCTACAGTATTTCTAGTCGCTTGCAAATCCCACTGGAAACTTGAAGGACCATTCGCAAAGTCTGATTACAGCATTTGTCACCTCATGTGTGCATCCCTAAGAATCCAGACCCCTCCCTAGGACAGGATTGAGGGTTCCATTCCCATCCTTGGAATAGGAATGTAGGGATAATCCCTTTCTTAGGACATACCTGGATTCTTAGGGCATAAGAAAGTGCCAATATACACCTTCAACATACCCCAATATTAGTGACTGCTGACTGATGTGTCTGGGGTGTGTTTTGTGGGATATGTTGGAAAGTATCTTCCAACCCAGGACCCACCGATCTTGGCGACTGTATCTGGGCCATCCAACCAACCATCGAGATCCTCCACGAAAGGACCCAGTGAGGATACTGAATTTGGACGCGAAAACTGCAAACATACATTATCTACACACCCGGAAACTAAGATGACAATAGAAAAACAACCATTTGAAGATGTATCCCCTATAAAAATGGTGAATTTCAAGCTAGTCAGATTAGTTTTCAGAAGGGTATGCATTATGGTTCTCAGAAAAAAAGCATTTCCAACTCGTTTGTTTTCTTTCACAAACTCTCAGCTGCTTATCAATAAAACCATGTCCTTCGTGCTCCACAGCGACGGCAAAAGAGCTCATCATTCAAATAAGGAGCACCACAGGAATGACACTCCTGCAATTTCTATGGAGTGCCAACAGTTGTGTTGCTTGTATCAAGGAGATTCAAGATCAAGATGATGATGGATGATGGATGATGGATGATGGATGATGGATGATGGATGATGGATGATGGATGATGGATGATGGATGATGGATGATGGATGATGGATGATGGATGATGGATGATGGATNTGATGATGATGATGATGATGATGATGATGATGAGAAGATGATGATGATGAGATGATGATGATGATGATGATGATGATGATGATGATGATGATGATGATGATGATGATGACGATGAATAAGATGAATAAGATGATGATAGTGGTGATGCCGATGATGATGAAGAAGATGATGATGAAGATGATGATGATAGTGGTGATGCCGATGATGAAGAAGAAGATGATGATGATGATGATGATGATGGTGATGATGAAGAAGAAGATGAGGAGGATGATGATGATGATGATGATGATGATGATGGTGATGATGAAGAAGAAGATGATGAGGATGATGAGGATGAAGAAGATTATGATAATGGTGATGAAAATGAAGAAGAAAACGATGATGATGATGTTGTACATAGACATTTCAGCAAGGTGATCATTAAAGAAAGCAAAACAGTGACCTAGTGGAATTCATGCAGCGCATTTTCCGTGCGAACAAACGTTTGAATGCCACGACAAAAGAAACGAATTCGGAGCGTTGCTTTCCATATGTTCCATGTAAACGAATATAAAATAAATGCACATTTACATGTACCCTCCCTGAAACTAACATGGCCCCCCTAAAAGTGTTTGAAAAGGAATTTCCTTTCGGGAGCGCCTATTTTCAGGGGCGGACTGTTAGTTTTAGGGAGGGTAAACCTACATCTTTGATACGGATGATATGCAAATTTCAGATAGCATTTTGCAGCATGATGGGATTCAACATCCCGAAATCACCATTTCCCCCATCTCCTCGCGAGTGACAGGTTCAACCTGAGCATTGTGTATTTTTGAATGATGACATGATTCTTTATAAATGTTCAAACATAGCCATTTCATTCTAGATTCTTCTTATATATATATATATATATTATACTTATGAGACTATTTCATAATGAGTGACTCTAATTTTCTCAAAAGTGATGAGTTTCAGAATAACTTTCACCAAATGTAGACATGTCTGCTCATGTTCCTTTTAAAGCGAGGTTTTGTTTTGATACTGCAAGTGACCTGACTAAAACCCAATGCTACAAGATTTATCAAAGAGCCAACTTGTTCCGGATTTTTTCCAACAAAATACTCCCCATCTTTAGAATCACCAATAATTTCGTTGAAGCCATTGGGATGATCACAACCAGTCCATCAGTGAATGAGTGACCAGTTTAGATACACTAAGAATCAGCTTAAAAGGTTTGAACTTGTAAAGCATGGAGTGTATAGGGTCCTCAACAATTAGCCACTTTTGAGGCGTTAGGATTTTTAGGGTAATTGGATGCTCAGTTGCTGAGCTCCTTACCCTCGCTTCAAATAAACCACCCCTTCCAGGTATTCCTGGCATGGCATGATTCGCGGTGTTTGTGTTGCCCTCAAAATGACGTTTCGTCCATGATGAAGATCAATGAAATTGAAGTGGACCCTCACAAAAAATCAAAAACAGACATCTGCAGTCATACTCAACAAAGAACAGTTTCAACCAAGTAAACTCATTGGAATAAATAAACGATAAACGTTCAAAGCCACCTGTGTCACCACTAACTGTGCGGTGTCTGGTGGTGGTCAACACAAATTCCTTCAATTTCAAGAGCCAACAAAAGCACCAATACCTTGGATCTAACCCCCGGGCCCCAGGATGCAATCGCTCGTCACCACCAGGATTATGCCATTTTTGGGGTTCGGGGATTCCATCCTAAACCTTCACTTTCCACTACTATTGAGTGGGGGGTAGATCCAACCAATACGCACTGAAAATCGGGAGATTCCAGACCGTTATGATTTCTTCTGTACTAGTGTACCATGTGAAAAAGCCGCGCAACACTGACACTTCACCTTTTCCACCTTTACACCCCAACCTCTTGGGACCAGCTGCGGTGCCACAGGTGCTTCTGCCCTTGGTTTCAGAAAACCCAACGAAGATGACGACTTAGCTACGCATAAGTCCAGGGTTATATAGTGAACCAACCCTTCATACGAGAAATGGCTGGGAGGGGACCCAAATTAACCATGTCTCTGCGCAATTGAGATGAGTTCATATTTTTCGGGATCTACCCCCCAACAATGCTATCGCTAGTCACCACCAGCATGACGGCTTAGATGTTTTTTCGCTTCGGGGATCCCGACCTTGTTACTGGGTGGGGGGGGTAGATCCCACATATCCTACCTTGAGAAAAGGAAAGTTGTATTCAATCCATCAAAACTTGAATGTACCAACGGACCCCTAAGGAAGTTGCTAGAGCTATTAGATACTGAGGTTTAGGGGTCCCTTCAGTGGGACCTGTTGGAGATTTCTTGGATTCAATAGTACCTTTGGGAGGAAATATGTTTGTTTTCAGGAGGGTAAATTTCTCAAAATGAGCACATTGACTTGGGGTGGACTGTGGGGGAAAAATCCACAAGTGGTGTATGTATGTAGATATTGTATGTATAAATCAATATGTTGATACTACTATATAATAGATATTCTGATGCTATGAATCAACAATACATTAAACAAGAATAGACAGGATAGACGTGCATGAAATGGAAATGACTGGTATCATAATGCACGATAATTTTCACATGTTCACATTTCACAGTAGTTAGTACAAAAAAATGTATGTAAATATTAGATGTGCAGAATTCCCAGTAGATGTAGATAGCTATGGGAACCTTCATTTCAGACCCCTGCACCTGCCGAATCCCCAAAACTTCCCCAGCCACCTTGCAATTGGCGAGGTCGGCAATGGCGGTGGTGGTCTGTGCAGCGGGGGGGAGGTTGGATCTCAAATTGCGTGACATTTTGACTCAGGGAACAAAAAACCCGTTCCAACCAATAAAGTCTTCACCCCACCAAAATTCAAGGTCACAGCCACAGCAGAGAAAATTAACAAAAAAAACATATGCCACTGTTCAAAAGCATCATCGAATCGTAAGTTTGTTAAGAAAATAAAGAGGCTTCGTTGAGTACATACCTCACAATTGAAACCAATGCTGGCATCAATTCCAAGAATGGTCTCCTGCACAACAAAAATCAAATAATCGCACCTCAAAAGATGCTGGACTAGGGCAAGAAAGGATAAACGTTTCATCATTTTTGAGTTGCAAGATTAGGTTTTTTGAGAGGACAACGCGATCAAATCTCAGATGTTGGACCATCCCAAAAGTTGGTATCCCAACAAAATGGAACAGTTTCCTACCAACATGAATCATGAATCAAGGGATCTCAGGTTTGAAACATATCCAACCTTGTTGGTGGTGATCGAACTCCTCCGGTTTGGTGAAAAAATCGCCAACCTGAAATCCCCTTGGCCGGCCGCCTTATGCGTGGATCTGGTCCTTAGGATGCACCCAATGGACCAAAAATCCCTTGTCAGGATCGGTGTTTGGACCCACAAACTCACACCTTCTGAGGTGAAGGGCGGTATAGGGACGTCCCAATACCGATCCTCACAAAGTATTTGGATGTATTTGGGAATAGAATTGAAAAGGATTCCGATACTGGATTTATGGATTTACTAACAGTCCTGATTCAAAAAGAGTTAGATGATTCCCTTCGTCAAAACTCACCTTTTTCAAAAGGATGATCCCCCCGTCCTCAAATGTAACAATGCCCGGTAAAGAAAAAGGACCACCAGAACCATGCAAGAAGCCCTGCAACTTCGACCATGGAAAAACCCCCTCACTTTTTGCCTTCTGAAGCCACGCTATCTTGCGTTGACAATGCAAAAGGGGAACGCTGTCCTGCGGGATCCCATGGGAACAACTGTTTCTTCCCAACGAATTAGCCACTCAACTTACGCTGTCATGCGAAGACACCCCACCAGGTCATCCCGGTGGTGCGGCTGGTGCCCCGGCCCGGTCGAGGGGATTAGAATCTCCATCACATCTGCTCAGACAAGAGCAACGCGGATGGCAAGCCCACGTAGATTTGCTCATTATGAACTGTACAAATGAATATGTAACAAGGAGCAGATCCTACTATATATATATATACTATTATAATCATACTATATATATATATACATACATATTGATGTAAAGATTCATGTTATTGTATGTAAATATTGTACGTATATCTACTCATGTTCTGCATTGATATAAACATAGATACATAGATGGATATTGCGCTCATGCCCTGGAAATGTATCCTTATCCTAGGCATCAGTATCGTTTCCAGCTCTGATCATATCTGGGCGAACTGTAGTACTCTACCAACCGAGGGTCACGTTACCCTCGTTCTTCTGCTACAAACCAGACTTCAGGTTCAACAAACATCTTCAAGTTGAGTTGTGAAAAAATACTTCCAGCACTATCCACATAAACTGATCACAGTCTGTAGAGCTAGTAGAAGCCACTAGAAAACTAAACGGATCATCCAAAAACCACTTCCTACCTTGGATACTCGCCACCCTGCGCCGTCTCCACTGCACAAGATAATTCCAGCACCCTCTTTTTAAACCGGTTTTTGCTTGAAAAACCGGGAAAGAAGCGGCCCACTTTGAGGGAACTAACGGCTTTTTGCGGCCAATCAAAATGGGTCACGGAGAGCGAACAATTCAATGTTCGGGTTCTTCCGCCGTGGTGGGGAGTTTGAGTGGAAAGAAAAGGCGTTGATTGTTGACATGCAGGGCTGACACAAAGCTTGGTATGATATATTATGAGATAAGATGAAAGAAACTGAGATGAAATTGTACTTTACAATGTTTTTATACTTGTGGTACATCAATTAATAGCGAGTAAAGTCGATTCTCAGCCATCAATCCAGGTCCAGGTAAGCCGTTTTTAATACTGTCAAATTTACATACACCAGCCTGAATTTCGGGTGAACTGTGGATGTTTTCCTGTAAAGTAAGCCATTTGGTGGATCCGATGTGTTCGGATCAGGAGCCTCTGCCAAACTGGGGTGACTTTTCATGCCAAACTGCGTTTGGCAAGGTTGGGAAACCATAGCCAAGACCTCCTGGCCATATGTCAAGGTTATACTCTGTTTCAGCCCTGGATATCTTAGGGAGGACATCTTTAAACAATCCTCAAAGGTTCGATCGAACAGGACCTCCCGATCCCTTGAGTCAAAAAGTCAAGAGACCAAGGGTCGGTGCTCAAGGACGACATATCTTTCATGCTGACGAACAGGTTTCTTGTTGAACAAGTTCGAAAACGTGTGACTTGAATTTTGGCACCTCAAAACAATCTTCAATACTATCATATTATCTGTTTCTGGTTTACCCTTCTCTGCAATATCCATAAACGTCATAAATTTCAAAACGGTAAATAACATCAAGATGGGTGAAGAAAATTATGTTGTTTATTTTGATGGTTTTTATCTTCTCTCCAGAGTATCATACTGTTCCCGGAGATCCAACCTTAAACCTTACATCATTTCAGTGATACTTGATCCCACTATTTATAGGAGCTTTCTACATCTCACATCAGCGGTTCATTGAAGGGCCATGTACCCGTGATCAATGTGAGGCCAAAATAGGCCAAGATATTCTTTACTGTGATGCTTCGAAAAAGTTCCAAACATGTTGACCAAATAGGGAACTAGAGAATGGTGATTTACCACGGTGGAAAGAAAAATAATCACCTTCAAAAAATCCAAGTATTCTATGTTCATGTTGATTTTTCTTGCAATAGAACGTGGTGGTTGTACCTTCTCCGGATGTTGTTTGCTGGAAATGTCTAGGCACTGGAATAGACTCGACAATTGAGAAGGATTCTCCGCCTCACAAAAGGCATATCTTCTCATCTTATCTTTGATACTCGCAATCACTTCATGTTGAACCAACCTACTGTCGTGTCGGCAAGCAATCATATTTCAAACAAAACAATTGAAGTGACTAAAATAAACTTAAACCTATCATAAGATCTTCTACCGTAGTATTTTCTGCATGGACAATGAACAGTTCTAACAAACTTGTTCCTTGAGCACACTACAATGCTAAATCCACCGTAAGAGGGGAACACGATTCACAAACAGTCATGATTTGCCTGTGATGGTATCCAACAACCAAAAGGGGCAACATTCTGGAGACACGGCAGTAACTGACATGCACCGCAGCTTGGGTTTACCTTTCCCCAAAACTTGGCCAATATGGCGGAAAACCCTGGGGTTCCTCCGGTGGGACAGTCATTTTTT
Organism: Breviolum minutum Mf 1.05b.01; assembly: GCA_000507305.1. Lineage (NCBI taxonomy): Eukaryota > Dinophyceae > Suessiales > Symbiodiniaceae > Breviolum > Breviolum minutum. The sequence continues at coordinate 29,121 of DF241641.1, read as the reverse complement.
TTCAGGTTCCAACTGTGGTCTTTGAATGATATTTCGTGAACCTGGAATTCCTCCGAAACAAGGCACCGTTTTTGTTGGGTCACAGGTCACCGTATTCAACCATGGTCCTATAGCAGACTTTCAATGGTTTTTGATGAACGTTTACCTGCAAAGTAGATGGCACAAGTTCCATCAGACTTGGCTTATCATAGACTCCGCGTCGATCAACTACATGGCTTAAGCGATCCACTTGCTACTTTCAAGCCGGTGTTTTTGTTGGATCCCTGTGTGACATTCCCTCTCTATGTACATGCTTGGAATTTATTAACAATGCTCAGGACATAGATTCTTGCCAAGGTCATCCTAGCTGACCCCTGTGGACGGTGTGGGCCGTCCAAAAACTAGTTGGTGGTTTCAACTCATCTGAAAAGTATGCTCGTCAAATCGGATCATCTCCCCAGGTAGGGGTAAAAATATAAAATATTTGAAACCACCACCCAGATTGAAGATGTATTTCCTATTGAAAAATGGGGATATTCCATTGCTATGTTAGATTGCCGGGACCGGAGATCATTCTTCAAAACAAATATTTTGAAAAATCAAGGATCACTTCTGAGATATTTATTCACCTTGTCAAAATCAGGTCCAAGGGCCTAACGACTCTGAAAAGCAGGTGCTTTTCAAAGATAACTGAAGGGAACCCGGGGTTCCCCGAAAACCCATTAGAAAAAAAAACAAAAAGTTCCGATCATCTCAACTGCTAGCAGAACCGCCGGAAGGCGGTTAACCCACCCTTTGTATCGACAAAAATGTGTTCCTGTTACCTCTTACGATGAATCTCGGACCAGGTGCCAGGTCCCCTAACCCATGCCTTTGCGCCCCGGCTTGTTGTTTGCGCAACGGGAAGTAACTGTACGAACTACTCGGCAGGGTTTGATGCACGAACGCAGCTCAAAAGCACAAGATTTTCGGTGTATGATTGAAATGGTGGTTGAATTAACCAGCCATGAAAAAAATAACATCTTATATTGGGTGTATCCCTCTCTCCACCGTGCAGAAAAAAAACAAAACAACAGATTCTTTCGGAGATGTAACGTGTATTTTTGGAGAATCAACGTCTTAAAAATGCAAAAAACAAATACGACCAGAAAAATCGGAGAGAAATGAGCAACGTTCAAAAACACATATAACATTCCATTATATTGATTAGTTTATGATAAAACCCACAGTGGATACAGTAGTATAATCTATAGTCCCCTGTATGTAGCTAGTTGGCGGTTTCAACCCCTATGAAAAATATGCTCGTCAAATTGGATCCTTTCCCCAAGGATCGGGGTGAAAAAAGATTGTTTCAAACCACCACCTAGTCTTTGCCATGTCTTTGCCTTTTTTCGTAGAATGCCCTATATACAGCATATAAGGCTTTTTGGGTTGGTTTCTAAGGGGTGACCGACGACCTCACAAGGTCGATCCGTCTGTCTGTAGCTGCGCTCGTTTGAAAGTTGAGGAAGGATCGTCAAACTTGCGGGGTCCCCTTCCAGCACCGGAAATGACTTGGAAATGACCTGAAAGAATCAAGATGAACAAATGACGGCAGTTTATGCCATTTGTGACTCATGTTCTGAAATGGGAGTTTAGGAAAATGATGGAAAATCATGATCTGTCTTGGCTTTTTTGTAGTTTTTTCTGTGGAGCTAATGGATGCAAATAGAACTTCCGAATTGTGTAAGAAGTCTCTGAATTGTCTTTGAAGCCTTGGTTGCCCAAGTTCAAAAATAGAAGTTCCAGTACCCTTGTGTTTCTTTTCTCAGCCTTGGAATTGAGCAGTTTTGGGGAAATTTTACGCTGTGGGAAAGTGTGTTTTTAAACTGGACCTTTCAGCTTCAAAGGGCCTAAGGGTCCTGTAAAAAACATGGGCCTGGTAACCTCACTCCTGAATGAAAAAACCCACCAGATGAAGGGCTTGGGTGATGGGTTTTATATGATGGCCTCCATGCATTGGGATCCTACTACCCTAAGTGATTTATATAGATTCAATTTACTGTACACACCTCATAACCGCCCCTGGATCTATTCTCTTCTAATTTTCACAAGAATATATGAAACCTCGTAGATTCCAGTACACTGGTTGTTTAATAGGGATGCTCATCTTGGTTTATGAAATAATCCCCACATAACTGGGTACTATAATCCCCTATACAAGGTTTTTTTTCATGGCTAATATAGGTTCACAGTGGCACCAAGTGCTGGAAGGCAATCTCAATCGCCACATCGGTGCGAAGTTTGGCAAGTGACCTTGAAATTGTTGGATGCCTCTCGATGCTCAGATTCACTGTATCTCCCATCCGCGCCACGTGAGTTCTAGAACATCCGTTTTTGTGGTGCAGTTCTTTTCGTTTTTTGTGTGTTTTCTTGGAGATTGTTTGTCGGTGGGTGAAATTTCTGCACGAAGCACCGTGTTCTCATGTCTTCAATCAACCAAATTGAGGTCAGAATTCTTGTCCGTTTGTAGCTCTTTTTTGGTTCAATGCAATTTGTTTGTCGATGTGTATTGGTCCGATGCATTTTAGAAAAAATGGTTCTAAAGTGACACAACAAAAAACCTGATGCCTATCAAGGTATGTTAGGGAAGCATAGAAAAAAACATCTGAAAAAAACATCGTAAATTGAAGGCCAGGTTGGAAGTCAATTGTAAGATGTCACAAGTTGTGAGAGTCAGTTTGAGCTATGTTTATACAGTATCATCTTTTAAGTATGTCTACTTCCAGAAGCTACAGCGAACAGTATCATCTAAAGAAAAAGTACCCCTCTTTGCAAATGTTCATCTCAGAAAATCTCTATCCACCAAATACAGAACCACTAATGTTCTTGTTGCCCCAAAGAGTAAAAAAACTGAGCTCGTCCGTTCTTTCCAAGTGAGTTTCATCATTACAAGTCTCACTTCTCACCAAACAAACTCACATGGCACGGAGTTCCTCCATCAGTGCATCGGCGACTCAAGAGTTGTCTTTCCAAATGGTTGTTTTCAACCTACCCACCTCGGAGAGGGTTCGATGGAGATTTCGATGGGAGATTTCGATGGGGAGCTTCGCCAAAGTTCCAACAAGCTGCTTTGTTTTTGTCACATTGATGAGGATTTTTCTTGTGAAGCTTGTAGACAAAACAGTGGCAATAATACTTTCTCAATAAAGTCTGTCATAATCAAATGAACTAAACAAACAAGTGTCAAACATCAATGGATGATGTCAGATGAAATCTTTGGTCATGCTGGGATACTATCCCCTTCAGAGACTGCGCTGATTTCAACGAAACGTTAGCATCCTGCGGCTTGTGGGTTTATGAATGATATGTCACATTCCACATACTTTCAAATCTTACCTTAAATTTCAATCGAACGTTTCGTGACGTTTTCTGTTGTATCCCTTTGAAGTGTGTAACACAAAAACAGTCCGAAAAAACATCCACCAATGCACTGCAGCAAACAAAAACCACTGAAAATGCAAACCAAATCCGATTTACAAGGGGTTATAACCCCACTCCTTATCCTCACAAATTACATTTTATGATATACCCCTATAAATATCCCTTAAATCGCCAATGCTTCTTTTTTACCAAGCCACTAAATCGACTCACAGCAACAAAATCCAGGGGGTCCCGACTGCGCTTTTTTCAACTTCAAGGCCTTTTTGGTGTCAACCATGGGGAGTCCAAGTGACCGAGTGAAACGATGTGAAACTACTGTTGATGGTTCAGAAATCCGGTAAACTCACCAGTTGATATGGTAAATTTCCTCATGATTTACAGGGTTTTACATACATCCAAAAGGTGGTTTTTACAGGAGTTCTGAACCATCAACGGTAGTTACTACTCAATGGGTATCACATTTCTCCAACTGGGTATCCATGGCAACTACTAAGCAATTAGTAAGGTGGTTTCTTTCTAACCTATTCAGGGGACAAAATCAACCTACTTATACAGGGGTGAAAGTACATCCATTGATTATAAGTACCAGTAGGACATCCCAGTAGTGACACTTTTTTGTCAGGAACCATTCTCGGATTGGCCTCTTTTGTTTGGTTTTTGAAATCGCTACTGGAATATTCTGCAAATTTGGTTGATGACCATTGCAACACCAAGAAATACCATTCTAGGTGTGAAACAGCAGCCTTACAACACAAAATTGATAGACGTCAAGAAACGTCCCCCATGTTCTATTGATTTTGCCTCTACATCAAACATACCCTCCAGTAATCTGGACAACAGGTTGGAACATCCACAAAAAAATATATATGTATACTGTATACATATATGTATATATATATATATTTACATATCTTATAGCCTCTGGAAACTATAAAAAACTGACAAACTTTGTCTAGTAACACATCACAACTCAAACCTCCATCCAAAGCAAGACACCCTGGTTTCGCGAGGTTAAAAAGAATCGGTGGATGTGTTGAACAGTTGGCTCGCCCCAACCTCGGACGATGGCACCAACCAACGGACCAACCCCGGCGTGGGGGGCTAGAAGTTGCCCCCCCCCCAGAAATAGCCGGCCTTACTAAATCCTTCTTAAGGGCTTCTTAACCATTGGTTTCCCTCAATGAGGCCGGCTATGAAACCATTATTTCTGGCGGGGTATGTTGGGGCGGGGGTTGGTTGATTAGCCATAATTTCACAAGGCCTTTAAATAAAACACCAGGACAAGAGAAGTGCTTGTTTTGGCCGAGGGGATTGCAGGCAAATTGCTTGATATTGCTTGACTGGGGTGGCCCATGATACGCCGAGAGATAGGAAATGCATCTCCTGAGTTTGTTTTCTTTCTATACCCATCACTGTGTGGGATATGTTTCATAATGAAGTGCCTTAAAACCCAATCTTTTCCGATTGAAAAACAAAGCCATGTCCAAGGGAATTTTTTTCCAGGGGCTCATAATTTTGAGACCCATCGACTGAAGAAAATTTATATATGACTTTTAAATCGATCCTGCCGCCCAAAGTCAACACAAGAGGCAAGATTTGAGAATAACCGAAGATGACAAAAGCTACCACCACTTTTTGCCTTGATCTTTCACATTTCAAAAAAATATATATGATAGAATCACATCAAAACATATAAAATACAGTATGCTAACTATGATGATTGGTACACATTTCCAAAACAAATCGTTGAAACCACCAATAGTATATGACAGGTATTTCGTTTCGTGACCATTTTCTTCCCCTACTTACCTATAGAGGTCACTTCATCTTTCACAAGGTTCACTTGACCATCCCGAAAAGGTCAGAGTCATAGTGAATTACCAGGCGACCACATACAAAAGGAGCCATTGGCAATGGCTTCAGATCCCTCCCCAACTATCTCTTGACTGGGTGATGCTATGTGATGTGATGCGAAAAACCTATTTAGACAGGCAGAAGATCTTCCCCAAACATCACCTCCCAACCCAAAATGTGTCGTCTCTTATTGCTGTTGGCTGCTGGTTGTTGATTGTTGGTAGTTGCTTGTTGCATGTGTTGCTTCTTCTTTGCTTGTTCTTTGTTTGTTTAGTTTGTTTTGCTTGTTTTGTTTGTTTAGTTTGTTTAGTTTGTTTAGTTTGTTTAGTTTGTTTAGTTTCTTGTGTTTGTTGTGTTTGTTGTGTTTGTTTTGTTTTGGCTTGTGTTGCTTGTTTTGTTTGCTTGTTGTTTGGCGGTCGTTTTCAGTCTTATATCCCAAGGTACCCAATCAGCAGTGGTACCGCAGTGCCCTGGATCTCCTGTACAAGTTCTCGAAATCGGTGCGCTGCAGCCAGAGTCATGCCAAGCTTCCTTGGAAATGGAGGTTCGGGGGAGGTGCCCCTGGCAGTTTCTTCAAAGCTTACCCTCTCTAAAACTAACAACTCATCCCAGAAACTAGGCCGGGCCTCAGAAGGAAATCTCATCTTTTAATTTTAATGATTTATTTTGAGGGGCAAGCTGTTAGTTTCAGGGAGCGTCCCCTTGCCTTCCTAGATTCAGTTGTTATTTTGGATGGTTCACCATTTGACATGGATGGTTTGAGTGTGACAATTCCCCCCGCGGCAAAGGCCACTGGGATTGCATTTGGAGCTGTCTGCCATGTAGTAGTGACGGATCACTATGTCATTATGTAACGTGGAGGGTTTCCCACAAATGAGCCAGTATGATAAGTTCCTGAACTTATGACATGATGAAACACGTCACAGATGCATCGTGAAACACGTGAATGATGATATGTTGTAGTTATAATTGTGCCAATTGTCAATCTCAAAGCCGAAACTGATAACAAGCGAGGTATCCTTTTGACTGCTCTATTCTTGAAATATCCGGAAATTGCATCTGGGTCATTTGCAGTGTGTCAATGACACGTTCCAAGCAAAGTTCTTCCATTTCACTTCAAATTACTGTAACCATTTCCGAGGTATTGTTCAAGGCCTTCGCCATTTCGACGATGTTGAACATACTTTTTCCAATATATGTACCCTCCCTGAAATTCAGACAGCCCCTGAAAGTTGGTGTTTGGGAGACTACGCTCCTTTGAGGAAGGCCTATTTTCAGGGGCTTTACTAGTTTCAGGGAGGGTAAAGTATACAACATAAATATCTATAGGTGGTGGTTTCAACCCATTTGAAAAATATATTAGTCAAATTGGATCATTTCTCCCAGGAGGGGTGAAAATAAAAAATATTTGAAACCACCACCCAGATATGATATGACACAAGCAATCCTCCCAAAATTCAGAGTCTAGCTATCGCCTCAGTGACGTCAAGGGTTCTGCTGTGGTTCCCCTAAAATTCGCATCCGAGTGGCTGGTTGATGGCATCGAACATGTTTTGCACCTCCAAATCCTAGGGGTCGTCCATTTTCCCAGTTGACAAGGAAAGGTTCTGAAAAAAAATATCAACAGAACATGCCCAGCTTGCATCTGGACAAATAGGGACAGGTTGGTAAAGCCAATCCTGACTCCTTTTTTGGCTATGTTTGTTTTGGTGCATTCCAAAAATCAATGAGTGGCAAAGGGGTGGTCATTGCGACGTTCATGGTCGGGGTTCCTCAAATTGTCCCAATCTTTTTGGATGATAAGGACCTACAGCATATCCTCTTCCACATGCACCATGCATAGGGAAAGAATTCCCATCATGGCTTAGTTGTTCAACGGGATTGCATGTTTGCCCCCTGGAAATCAAAATCCATAAATATCCCAATGCCAACATCCCTCCGATTATCAAGAAATCATATGCGGGACAAATTCAATCACCACTCCCACAAGAGGTGAGAATTTCTACCGAATATTTTCTGCGCTGGAGCAGTGGTCACTTTCACCCTATATACATCCCTTTGCAGTACTGGTAATGCTACAATCAAAGCATGTCACATTTTTGCTCCGACACTGCATTCCTACAAGCTAGCAATTTCAAAATGCTTGTATAGAAGACTAGTTGGTGGTTTCAACCCCTTTGAAAAATATTAGTCAATTTGGACCATCTCCACAAGTAGGGGTGAAAATAAAAAAATGTTTGAAACCACCACCTAGAGATTATAGAAGGGCATAGCAGCCATCGAGTCAAACAACCAACCGACGGTGGACTTGATCACTTTCGCTTCCTTATCAGCTTGCTTACTTGCTTGTCAATCACTGGTCGGTGTGATCGTTTGACACTGCCTACAGCAATGTCCATGTCCAAGCCATATGGGACGTTGGACATTTGGAACGTACGTTGGAACCTTGGGTGATGATGATTTCTGACATTAGTCCGAAAATATACCTGCTGGGTGGTTGTTCTTCCAGACCCAGACCCAACGGAGATTCACCCCCCCGCAAGGCGAGAGACGTCAAGGTATGGTGTGCAGTGGCAAATCATTTCCCGAACTCCTCGTCAAAATCAGCACAGGTTTGATCACCAACTATTCTGGCTCAATGCTAACTAAGACAAATATCATAATTGAGTATATAATCAGGGTTTCCACAATGCCCGATACAAAATTTACAAATCGTGGGGTGACATCCCCCATAATTAATTTGGATAGATCGCCATATACTTTTTTAGTAGCTTCAAAACTAACAACAAGCACTTTTCCAAAAACTACTGAAAACACAGATTCAAATCAGTCAGTGTCATCCACAATCTACTGGAGTTCAATCAAGTAAATGGTCGGGGTTAATTTTTAATCTGATATTTACAGTAAATAATATGTCCAAGCGATTCTAGGAAATTGTATCATAAATCTCGCATCTTTGTCGTTTCCGAAACTGGTCATGGCCATGCGCCTTCCGTGTGACTTTTTTGTCCTGGATTCATGCTGAACATCTGCCAAAGCCAACTAAGAAGATGATTCATACTTGGCAAAACTATCAACTACCTTTGCTCCCATAATCATGGAAGTGGAAAATGGGTCCCTCCAATACTAGTTTCCTTTCATTCTGGATAATTTTCCACTTTCATGATCGCTTTGCAGGCGTCGTTTTCGTTTCCCATCGTTTTGCGCGTCCTTTCCGGTTTCCTTCGAAACCAAAGTTCGGAAGCACTTCCTCGAGGTCTTGCAGTTTTGGGATGTTATCTTCCAAAAGTGGCAAGCTCAAAGGATTGAATGATTCATGACATTCAGGATGATTCTGACAATAAGATCAATAAGACTATGATATGAGTAAGGCATGCCTAACGAGAAAGCTGAAGGTAGTATTGATACGTTGACAAGGCGGTGGTGATGCAATGCTGGTGAGAAATATAATACGGCAATCAGCCTGGTACGGCAGGGTTCCACGCTTTTAACTTCCCAAACAAGATTTTAAACTGGTGGCTTGCAAGGACATCCAAATATTCAAACAGGCATCTCAATCGGCAGAAAAAAAATCAGAATGTTGATGCTTCCCCATCATATGATTGGTCATTGTCAGTAAACATGACCCATGGCTGACCGTCCACAAAAACTGTTCACAAAGAAAAGTACGGTCTAATTGCACAACCAATATTTCCCCTGAAAAATTGTCTTCCAACTACCAGGTTTCAAAGACAAAATTAGTTTGTGAGTGTGTGTATGTTGCATATACAACATGTCAGGATTTCATGAGATCATCATACTCGACATGTCACTCAAACTACATACTAACATATATACATATACAGTATACATATAGGCATACATAGCAATACTCTTATTAGCTCATTGTAACTCTACAGAAATCTATCAAAAATGATACTCCCACGAAAATGAACATAGTCCCTCAAAAATGATGGTTGGAAGACTTACTTTCCTTGTAAGATGGTCACTTTTCAGGGGACATTTTGTATTCTTCCGGGGGGTGTAACACAAAATTCATGGTTTTGACCCCATCCACCCCTTCAGATTTCCATTGACTCTGCCGAAACCAAGAGGCTTGTTGGATCTCTAATGCCAGTTCTTGTCGTCCAGGCCTCGGGGACTCGGGGCTTGGATCAAAATGGGGAATCACCATGGTTGGGGAAGGGTTATCCCACTGGATTCAGGTATATTTACCATACAAAATGAAACGAAATGTAGGTAAATCTACCATACATGGATCCTATATGTTTGATAATTATATATCTTATGATTATGGTGATGTTGCTTATCCTGATGTCTAAATAGGTTCAGAGTAAATATAGCTAAATGTTAGATAGGTTCAGAGTCGATAGGCAATAGCGCTATATCATGTATCAAGAAGTGACAGCATCGAAATATGTATGTAATTTCTCAAATACAAATATATCTCTCCAAGTCCAAACAATCATTCTATATGTAGTACATTGTAGTACAGTCAAACATGCCGCTTCTTTTGTTTCGGATGTGTCGTTTCTCGAAAATCGCCAAAGTGACAAATGATAATAACCTTCAGGATCTTCTGTCGCAACGGGTTCGCCAAAGCCTGAGACGAACGATCTCGACATGCAACGAGTACGAAGATTCAATCAATTGCAAGAGTTTTGTGTTCATGCCCGAGACGATCGATTGGTCAAACAAAAACTGAGAGTTTGAGATATGATTTTGAAGGTAAAATCAGTTTTCCAACAGTTGAAACATCATCACCTAAGTGGATATCCATGAGATCGGAGGTTTCTCAGCAAATCCTGTTTGGATAAATGACGAATCCCAGAAGAAGCGATTGAAATGACTCCTAGAACTGTGTAAAAACCCGTCCAGGAAACTAACATATCCCACCTTGGGAAAGGGAAATTCATCTTCAAACATGACTTGGGTGGGGGATATGTTAGTTCCCAGGAGGGTAGTCTAGTGATGGAAGAATTTCAAGGAGAATTTGAGTCCAAGTTACCCTCAAGTTGATCTAAGATAGCTGTGTTTTTTTTGTTGTAGCAAATTCCGAGACACATCGGTACACCGTGGGTTCACTGCATTGCACAGTACATGGGGTCCTCCAAACAATAATGTTTGAAGAGATATTAGTGGAGATCGTATACAATTATCATACTTGTCTCTCTGCTATCCTGTGATCTTCAAAATAAAGAAAAACCTTTCGTTCAGTTCGAGCATTCTTTGAAGTTCAATAGTTTCATGATCTAAAAGAACGGATACGAATTCAAGCCACTGGAAGCTGACATTCCACCAAAATTTGAGTCAAGTAGGCATGGCCAATGGGAAGGTAGGCATGATAGTGTCCTTGTTCGCTCATTATACTATAAACAAAAAATTGTGTGTATGTATATTAGCATACAATACATATTAAGACTTATAGGTTTGCGCATCAAATACACTTAACGCACATTCTCCGAATCTCCAGCAGCATATCACCGGATTCGGCCCCGAAAAATCCAGCCATCTCTTGAAATTTAGAAACTATAAATCGACCCATTCTTGATGCTGCTGTTGCTGTTGCTGTTGCTGTTGATGCTGCTGTTGCTGTTGATGCTGCTGTTGCTGTTGCTGTTGCTGTTGCTGTTGTTCTTGCTGTTGCTGTTGCTGTTGCTGTTGCTGTTGCTGTTGCTGTTGCTGTTGCTGTTGCTGTTGCTGTTGCTGTTGCTGTTGCTGTTGCTGTTGCTGTTG
>DF241641.1:4935-17418 GCA_000507305.1 Breviolum minutum Mf 1.05b.01 | reverse complement strand
TGTTGTTGTTGTTGTTGTTGTTGTTGTTGTTGTTGTTGTTGTTGTTGTTGTTGTTGTTGTTGTTGTTGTTGTTTTCGTGGCTCATCTGACTTTGACTCGATCATACCCAATTTCATCCAGGTAACCTCGCACCAATACGCGACCCGCTCGTTGATCAAACTGGCAAGTGGAGTTTCTACAACACCGTGAGTCATTCCGGTGAATCATTAAGGGCCATCGTGGAACAATGGTAATATGAATGATGGTTTGTTGGTGGTTGAGCCACCTATCTGAAAAATCCAACTTGAACATCTTCCACAAAAAAGTCTTCAAATAGAAAATTGCTTGGCACCACCACATATGTAAGATACATTGTTCGTGAAATTCCCCCTTCGTTTTCTCCATTCAAGTTTTGGAGCTTTTTTGGGTATGTGCATTGGAATATATTTTTCGTGTTAGATATCTATGGACATGTTGTATTTACACGAGTATCTGGAATATTGTAATCATTGAAATCAAACATCTGATGACAAAGGTAGTAAATCTTGCTTTACAGATTTTACAGCCTAATGTTCTTTGACGAGGCTGAAAAGATTCACAATATGACTTGCCAAAATGGCAATCCTGCAAAAGTACAGGTTTCTCCATCATTTGTTGAGGACCCAATGATAGGAAATGCTCGTTGGCAATTTGCTGGGGACCCATAAATTCAATGCTGGAAGCTGGTGGTGGAATTAGAATTACACCACACCTAGACTTTGTTCTTTGATTCCTGGGATTCAGCACCAGTGAGAATCGCAAACATCATGCAAAATCAAAGCAATAGAACAGATCAATCATATGCTTGTAATATGGAACAAGCTGAAAGAATGTATGCATGATAATATATATTGTATATTATACACGTGATAGTCCGTGATGTAAACAAAAACATATCGCAAAAACTGAACTACAAAGACATCAATGCTGATAATACCATCATCATTCCATACTTGCGAGGCATGTCGGCATGTTCATCCCGAGCTTCCTGGGAAGCCCCAAATGTATCACTACGCTATGGTCAGTGCCTTCAAATCGGCCATTTCGTTCAAGCTCAAATTTTGGATTCTCCGAAATGGTGGTGAAAAAATGGTGATGTACCATGGCAGAAAGTAAAAAAGTCACCAAAAAAACAAATCCAAGCCTCCGAGCTAAAGTTGGTAGATCATGCTTGGTCGATTGGTAGATACAAAACCGCTCTTGAACAAATTCCCAGGTCACAGCACAGCAGCCACCTCCCACTTGAGGGCTTCAATCTCTTCCTGGCTCCGAGGATTTTGAAGCTCCAAAACCACTGGTGTTCTGCTTGCATGATTTTTGACTCCGTAGGGATCATCCTGGAGTTTAATTAGTAAATATCTTGCACACGTTGATATCTACAACTTTGGTTTGCAAATGAATTTGTATACGTATCATGTATGCATATATATATACAACTCTAGAAAATCCTATAAATAAACAACTCTCTATTTCTTAGAGATGTTCTAATTTCATAGCTGACACGTCCCACCTTATCACTAAATGGGAATACTACAGCTGGGATGTAGAAAAAACACCTGCAAATAGTGGGATAGACTAGCAACCTCAACTAGTGGACGCCGGATGAAATCAACAATCAACCGTAGGTTTTACCAGCAATTAATGCTAGTACATATTGTCTATGATGCATTCTACAAACCCACTCTAGAGTTACGAAAGACTTGTCTATACTTAAATCACATGCATGAAGATGTAACCCATCTGGAAACACCAAGTGGGCAACATCACTTCGGATTCAACGAATCTTTGACAACCAAAGCCAAGTGACCATTTCAAAACAAAGGTGATGAGTCTTCAACTTTGACAATTCTGTGTAAGGTCAATAGGGGTTTGGGCACCTTCGACGCCACCACCGACGTCTTATCCTTTGCAGGTTTCTCCAAGTACCCTCTGCGTTAAATTAACATAGCCATGGAAATTATATATCCACTTTTCCCAGTAAATACCATCAACATGCTAGATCTTTGATGGCTATGTTATTAGTCCACAGGAGCGCAAGTGAAAGAAACACACATTTCCTCGATATGTTGAATTTCCCCCCCTTATTTCCGCTCCAGTATTCGGGTCTACCGGTCTACCTTCAAAAGAGGTGCTTCTTTTTAAAGGGCTGTCCTGGAAAGGGGGATCTGCAAAGCGCACCAAGAGATGTTGTAACATCTCCACGATACCCATCCTGAGGATAGCAAGGTACAAAAGTGAAGCTAAGAAAAGTAAAATGAACAAAACTACTTGAAACTCACAGAAAACTAACATGGAACCTGAAAATCAACCCTCTACAAAGGAAACTCATCTTTCCAAACACCTCAAAAGCAAACGAAATCTGAACAAAGTCATGCTTGTCATAGTTCTAACGTTCACATGCTCATTCCGTAGAGTGTTTTAAACTTTCTTCATTTTTAATGAATTCTCAGTCACTGCAGTCCAGTGGAGACCGGGTCAGGATCTACAATCTCTAAATCAATGGGAGCCGTAGTAATGGGATCACCACTAGAACCACAACTCTCATTCGGGACATTCTCCCCGACATCACCACTAGCATTCGGGACAATGACAATCTCCCCAACATTGCTAGTTTTTTGCCCTTTGAAGTTCACCTGGTAGCCTTCAGTGAAAGGACATGGCCTCCTGGATCCCATCTTTTCCTAACCCACCGATCTATCAAACTCAAAATCTGCGGATTTTTCAGAAACAGCAAATGTAGATCTGAGAATCCCTGGCAACCCTCCTGTTCCATTCAATCTGGTGGGTAAGGTGGACATCCAAAAAATTGAACAGAACGATCGCTGAACAGAACGATGGCAGTTTATGAAAAAGCCTATGTACATGCTCACCTCGTCATTCCGTAGAGCACTTTCAACTTTTCAAAATTTCAGACATGTACTGTGTTTTTTTTCGGTTTTTCTGGAAAGTTGATTGTTTGCCCTGAGTACGATTGTTGGGGAACAGAACGATTGTTAGGGAACAGAACGATTGTGAGGAACAGAACGATTGTTAGGGAACAGAACGATTGTGAGGAACAGAACGATTGTGAGGAACAGAACGGTTGGTTCCCTCTCTGGCCAAGGGGTTACGAGCAAGCTGAGGGTACTTAGCTATCAACATATCATAGCCTTAAGTTTCTCCAGCCGCATTGCTGGAGGTCTCACAACACGTTCCAACTTAGAGTTCATTTTGGGCCAAAAATCTCTTCAAAAAAAATGAACAGAATGATCGTTTTCCTGAGTACGATTGTTTGACCAGAATGCGCGATTGAATGTTAGAATAGTTTTGATCCATCAGAATTCATTGAATCTCAAATATTCCGAATTTCGACCAACAGATTGATCCATGAATCCTTCCCAATTTGAAGCAGAAACATCAATTTCGCCTCATCCATTTCGCACCAACCCAAAATGTGAGATCCAACTCGATGCTTCCAGTTCCGAACGCTGAGACATTGTTGAAGACTCCAATGGTGCTTAATTGAAGACATCATTCAAGAAACTGTGGGAACAAAGTTGGCATTTACAACGGTTCTTCCACTTTGTCTTTAGCATTTGTTTCATTATTTCAAAAAAAAAAGAAGAAACAAAACACATCGCCTCAATAACATACCAATCGATTTGACCGTTCAGCACCCCCCCCCCCTTTTTCTCGGCGTAAAGGGTCTTGGTTTGAGGCTTGCTCCAGGTGCCAAATACTTCGATGTCATCATCCTCTGCAATGTCATCATTGCATGGGAACAAGGGGGGGCCAACTCTTTGGGACTTTGGGCGTTTTTCCGGAGCCAGGATATACACTGAAGGTAATATGATCAGGAATTTTGTAGCGCATCTCTTACTGACATACACAGCACAAAGAATGAACCAATGTCCCCTGAAAAGTGGCAATTTTAAAAGGAAAGGCTTCTCTTCCAAGCATCATTTTTCAGGGGCGAACTGTTGAGTTTTTGGCGGAGTATATTGAAATGCGTTAAGGAACTTCAGTATTACTTTGTCTTCAGCAACAGAGAAAACGGAATTTTCGGAAGGCGCTTTTGATGGTGCTTTGAAATTAAGAGGCACTGGGAGGTAGCCAGGCAGGCGGTATCTCCTTATAGATTCATAGTATTTTTGTTCACCATCAACCTGGTAGTAGCTCCAAAAATGACTCCCAACCAAAAAGTCATGAATCTTCCCCCCCCCAAATGCCACCCCTCCTAGGAAACAAGGCCTTATGAAAGGATTATAGAAGGACAATGATGGTTAATGATCGCTTAATAACGCCTCATTTCCTTGGGTGGTGGCATTGGGGGGGTACCGTTTGATTCCTCAGACTTTATGTATTCTTGGTTCTGCTTCAACATCCACATTCAACGAATATGTTTGAGAAGCTTCAGCAAAGCTAAAGCTTGTTCTATTATTATACCCCAAACTTTTGAGCAGCTAGATCTGCTGATATTTTTCCAACTAGACTTGGCTAAAACAAGATCATATCAAATCCAAGTATATACCGTACTCCAATCAGCTTCGATCAATACCTGCACTAGTCAAGCAATAGTTCATCCCACTACACACTTTCATACATCCCCTACATAAGTCAGATTTCTGAACCATCAACACTCTGCCACTCTCCCAATGCGATTTCCACTCTCCTGAGTAATTTCAGGATATTGCCGCGCTTCACTGAACCTCGGTCGAGTAGACTTTTCCTCTGCAAGTCGTTTTTGTCTTTTGTTTGGATCGTGACCGTTGTTCACTGTCACTGTTTATGAAGGAACTTGTTTTTTCTTTTTTTTTCCGGGGGGGTGGGGGCGCAACATTTAACGGCCGAGAATTGACCCAATGTTGATTGTTTGTAAAAATTCACTAAGATTGAAAAAAAAACTGACATTCACTACCATTGGGATGAAGATAGGAAGTAGTGAAATTCTCACCCCAAAAATTGGGAATTTGAAGGAAGTGTTATCCAGTTTCCATGGAATTATGAGTTTTGCTCTGGCGTGTTTAACCGAAAAGCAAACAAAAACAATCATGTGGTAGAAACATGGGACTTCCGTGAGGAAAAATCACACTTCTGACGAACATATTTGATTTTTTTTGCAGTGATCCAAAACACCGGCAAACATCCTTGCATAGGGTGCCAAAGCCAAAAACTGGGCGGAAAAAAACAAAGCTTTGAATAGAAGGCGAAAACAAAGTGACTATATATAGACGTATGTATGTATGATACATTTACACAATGTGTATGTGCATATTACTACATGTGTGCGTTCAACCCACATATGACAACCCAAGCCACGTTTCCTCACCAACATCAATCCCCTATCCGCAAAAACGAAGAAAAAATAAACTGAGAAACCAATGGAAAAAAAAAATGTCCCATGTAATCAAGCACTTCAACTGGAGAGCTACTTGATTATCCGGAATCTGGGACTCAAATTAATCAATTAATCATAAAAAAATACTGACAACTTGCGTTTTTTCAGCCAATTTGTCTCAAAAGTTCCCGGGGCATTTTTTGCGGGCCAAAAAACAAGGCATCTTTGATGATGGTCTCATTCACATAGATATCACTATCATCTTGGAACACTTGAAATGCCTCACGGTGATACCACGGATCTTCCGGGAAGTACGGCAGGTACGGTGGGTTGTTTTGGCAGAAATCAACGGTAGGTGAGTTTCGTCAATTTTTGAAGAATAGTTGAAAACCGGCAAGGAATCGCCAAAGACTTAATGTTTTAGATTAACTATAGTGCAGCCTTTACTTCGTGTATGTGCAAGATCGTTCCGGTCTCTTTGTTGGCGCAGCAGTCGGCTCCAAGTCAATTTTCAGGGCGGATTTTTATTGCAGGCGGTTGGGGATCTTCAACAGAGCCTTACCTACCAAGATTGATTGGTAGGTAAAATGATGGGAGGGTTGGGAGGAGATTCCTTCCTGAAATTCCCAAGGCCTAGTGTCCTTGTTAACCTTGACTGATTTTCTGATTTCAAACCTGGGAACTCTGAGACAGTGACTCGGTGTGATTCAAAGTGACCCAAACTTGATCCCCTAGTTGGGAGGTGACCAACAACCTTTGAAAGGGTCACTGAGCCATCCTCAAGGGGTTCACTGAGCCATCCCAAAAAGGTCACCAGCAGACTTGCCAGGTAGCAATGAACATTCCAAACGCATGTCAATCGGAGGTATCACTATACGCTTTTAGGAGCGAATTCCTCTCAAAAACTCACCTTAGCAAAGAACAAATCATCAGGCGGTCGCTGCGATGATAGGACATTTTGAACACTATTCTTTGAGGGGGAGAGGTTCAGGAGGCGAGTATTTGCCCCATCAACTTCTCCGCCAAATATTATGAACCAACCATCTTGGAGCATGGACACTTCAGGATTCTGTGGGAACTTTAGGGTCCCGATTTCAAAAAACCCATAAGCACACCAACCACACACACACCAACCCCAACCACCGGGCTAAATGTGTGGATTCCCAAAACAACCTTCACAGGGATGCGTATTTCCATGATCTGCTAAGTTGGTTGGCGGCTTCCCTCCTCTTCCAAAACTCGGGCTGCGCCTTCAACATTTGCTCCACGCCTTCGTCGGAGGAAGGAAAGCCATACTTAGGGATGACCTTCACTGCTGCGTTGCGACGCCACGGCAATAAAAATACAGGGGGCGTACAAGTAAGATAGATAGAAAATCCTTTAATGTTGTATGGATGTATTCATTATATGTCAATTTTTTCAAAACTACTACGAAATGTTCATTTCTATGCTTTGTTATGGTTTCCAGCTACATCCAAACTGTAGTAGATATATAGTCTTGAAAAAAGAGAATGACTCCTGATTGCATGCCAAACACAACAAACACTGCTGACCAACTTCACAAAAGGAGCGATCCGAACTTTGGTCGAACTTCGTGCCTCAAACTGTGCGCTACGCACCAGTTGTTTAAAACCGGCTCGAGCAGCTCGATCACCTCCTGGCAGGAAAGTGGCCCGGCCATGCCCGGCCCCATTGGATGGAATTATTTCAACTTTCGGGGTGTAAATCCATGTTTTCTTTTCCCAGAATTCCCGGTGAACAAAACCATCGTGGAGTGAGGAAAGCTGGTGGTCAGATGTTTTTTCCCAGCAAACCAACAAACCTGGTAAAATATCGTTGGCAAATATATGAACATATAGATATATACAGTAAGTGTAATAGCCCTGGAGTCCAAAGGCCATTAACAAAATGTGTTTTCACCAAAGACTTTTTTTGGGAAGGATTTTGAATTATCCAGGAATGGGGACTTTGACTTCCAGCGAAACTATGCATACACCATTACAATGCACATACCTTGTACTACCCTTGATGGAAGAAATCCCACACCGGCTTGAGATACACTAGTACTATACACTATACAACCCCCCAGTAACATTCAGTAACAAGGTCCACATACAAATATCTACTGGTACAGAATTTCTTCCACCAGTAGTTCACAGTTCAACCATATCATTAGCAAATATAGTTAGGGAAGAATTGGCCTTAGCTACTTCATTTGGAGTCCTCCTAACTTTAACCCCAAAGTAACGTATATAGGTAGCTGCAAGGAAGCCGGGTCCCAAAAAAAGGGAAACTCATCTTCCCGGGGTCAAATTTAGGTGCCATGTTAGTTGCAAGCAGATTCCAAACTCCAATCTGGAAGACTCAGACCCACCCTGAAACTAACAGCCAACTCACCTCTGAGGTAAAGACCTTTGGCCCCCCAAAACGAAATTTCATCTTTCAATTATTGGTTCAAATAATGGTTCATTTCTAGTATTCCCCGGCTTTCCCCTTATGAATCGACACTTTCCCATGACACTCTGGACATTAAGGCGACCAAAAAACCATTCCACTCTTGGACTGGGAAATGTACCCCAAAAAAAAAGCCTTTTGAAATTAATCCAGTTAGAGGAGTAGGACAAAAGACAATCCTCAAAAACGTTTAAGGGGATTGGATTCTGAAGTTCGCAGAATTTGGGATGTTTGTTTGTTTTTTTCCAAATCCGTGTATCAACAAGATTCGAAGGGAAGCAAAGGTCAGTCTGAAATGAGATGCATCTGCCTTAATCTATGGTGGAACAAAATCACGCATTAAAATCGCATGTTGTTTAAGCTTGACAGTCTTTCATAGCCTGAAAATCTTACATCAACAAAGATCAATAATAATTAAAAGGTACCAGAAATATTCTCATACCATCCACATCAGCAGGAAATCATCTTGGTGTCCAACCTTGCACCACTAACCCCAGAAATACCACAAGGCCGCCCCAACCTTTGCTTGCGCGGTACTTTCGTCCAAGTTCCTGAAGGGCGCTGGCAGACTCCACTCGTGATGTAGGGCATTGATCCAAGGGGTGATTTCAAACACACCTCGAGTTTTCCCAGCTCCACCAGAAAACTTCCCAGCACCACCGGGAAACTTGAATGATCTTTGAGGTTAGATAAGTGGTTTAGCATCCCTGGGTTGTAATCCCCTCCAAACAAATGACAAATTTTACCCCAACTACAGCTACCAACCACCGTCTGCCATCCGCCGCCAAGTGTCATGCAGTTTTAACTGAAACCTTGGCGCTGTGAATGACTCCAGAAGTTTCCTGAAAGCAGGCGATTTTGAGTAACCAAGGAATCCGCGCTTCTTCAAAAAGGATGTAAAATGGGTCCGTTGATTTTGGAAAATGGAAGAGTTTCAAACGATGGGACACCTCCTTAAATTAGGTAAAGTAATAAAGTTTCAAAGAATGCTTGCACATAGAAAGTTCTGAAGTTGTTTTGCTGAATCGAATCTCTAAGGACGTGATGTCTCTAAGGACATCATGTCTTTATGCTGTACTAGTAATATCTTGATGTTGGATCCTTCCTAGCTATCATGGCTCCTGGGGAATTGCCATTTTCAAAAGACTATCTTTCAAACACCTTTTCTCAGGATACTTCGTTTCAGAACTCATCATTCCACGTCAAGACACCAGCAGATCATGTCATGAGGAAGCACCAAAGCGGCTGCTCAAAGACTAGCCATGACTGCATGTTTATTTCGGCAAGTCCGGCACTTGTGCTGAAACAAAAGCCAACTTCAAGCAACTTTTAAAAAACACAAGAGCCTGAGAAAAACCAGCTGCATCGTTGTCATTCCTGTTCCTCTCTGTTGTACACATCTAGAGAATCTCAACATATCTCTATATTATATCATATTCATATAGACATAGATTCCATTAATTGAATAAACTGCAAAATCAAAATTCCATCTATTTCAAATAGATTCGCATCCTTACCACAACAACTGACCACAGGTTGAATTCCATTGATTCAAAATCCTCCACTTCCGACCCATATTCGACCCCAGGTACTGCTGTAATTCCACTGCTTTCCTTGGTGAATTTGTTCGTCGTGTCGTTTGCGTCATTTTGGAAGTGGGTTTTTTCCCCCCTAGCAATCTGAGGGGTATGAGACTGAAGTTGGGGTGGATGTAAATAGCTTCAAATCAAATGATTTGTATATTTTTGATATAATATATATACTTTGGATCTACCCCCCCAGAAAACCCCAGGATGCTGGCCTGTCTCTCACCACCAGGATGACATGACGTTCGAGAATCCCAACCTTTAATCCTTTCTTTGCCCACTGGCATCCTGGGGCCCTAGATCCAATGCATAATACACTCCGGGATCAACTAACATAGCTGGCTGGAAAATGGATCCTTTGATTGAAGATGGATTTTCCATATTTTCCTATTGGAAAAAGGTGATTTTCCATTTGCTATGTTAGTTTACCAGAGGGATAGCAGAGGGTAATTTTCGTAGATCCATAGGTATCTGATTCGGTGATATTCGGCCAAATACCCATCAGATCCACAATGCGGTTCGAAAGGCTTCAAGTGGCACAGTTTGGCCAGATGGTATATGAACATGCCAAGGGTTTTTACTGAAATACACATACACCCCAGAAATCTAACATACCAAAAATGGCCATATTTTAAAGGAGTCCACGTTTGGAAGAAACCATCATTTTGGGTATCCATGTTAGTTTTCGGGGATGTATATAGATCTTTTCGTTGAAAAATCTACCCAGCTAGGCCCAATTCCACAAAATCCTACGAAGCAACTGCCACTTTTCAAAACTTCCATCTCCGACCAACTTTTGATTACAACGATTGCCAATCGCCCTGGTGAACTGCTGAAGATGGCAGGATGTTGCATATCCTGGCACACTGTATATAAGTATTTCGATTCTACAACCAAAAGCCAATGAGTCTGTGATACATGTTATGTATGTTTCATTCCTCACCTTTCAGCGTGGCTGGTCTTGGTCCAAGTATCTCCTTCGTCCAATCGTCAAACTCTTCTAACTCACTGAGGGCGCCTGAAATAGTTTGTCACACCGCGTGGAATCAGTAAAGATTCCCAGGTGTGGATAGTGAAGATTGATATCCTCCAGCATTTTGGAATCTTAGCCTCCCTAAAACTAACAGTTCGCCCCTGAGGCCTAAAAAGCCCCAAAAGGAAGCCGGAGCATCTCCCAAGCACCAGTTTTCAGGGACGTTTGCTGTTAGTTTCATGGGGGTCTATTTAAAATGAACACAATGCATGATTCGACTGGGGGGATACACCCAAGGCAAACTCAATTGTTGATGGAATCTGTAGAGCTTGTTCATATCCAATGTGGTGCAACATTTCGACCGCCAACAGTGAAAACGGTTTGGAGAGGATGTTTTTCTTGAGGGGGGATGGGGTTTACTTGCGCTGAGCTAGGGCACAGGCTAGTCGCGAAAACTTTCAGGAAGTTTTTGTGTTCAAAAAGAATGCATACTCAAAAGTACATCCAAGTGATTCTACTTCACATTTCTCGGTCAATGAAGAAAATGAGGTGTGAATTTTGTAGTGGAATTCCTCTTCCTCGCATTTGTATGGACTTCCATGGATGGAACCACTTCTTTCACTGGGTTCCCGGACACGTGGTATGCGACTCGGAGTCATGATCTGTCACCTCAACATGGGGCCCCCAATGGGGCAAAAGGTTGGCGTGTTTGTTTTTCCAACATTTGATCGGTTGGATGATTCTGTGAAGATGATTTCGCCAAACAAAAATGCGATGATTCTGACTCTGTGAAAATAAAACAAAATATTGCATATCATGATCAGTCAATCCTTATTGAAATGATCTTTCTGCAACCAGTACCTTTATAAGGGCTCCTGCCCTGCACATGACATGAGAATCCATAGCTACTTGGCATGATGCGCAACACACAGATTGGTACCATTTTATTGGCAGTTGCTACTAAACGACATCACAAGTTCATACCAAGGCAAGACACACAAATGTAATAGTCAATAATTATGATAACTAATGTCATCAAATATCGAGCAAGTTCATTCAACGTACGACTTACTGTACTGTATAGTGCTTCTTGATCTGGTAAACTACGCCTTAAATGCATCCATACTGCACATACACTCCCGAACGAACAACGGTGTTGAAACCTCAAAAACTAGCCAACGGAAAGGGGACATTCCCATCTTGGTCAACATCATGGCTTCAACTTGAAACTTGATCAACGGAGCCAGTGGTTCAAACCGGGTATCAAACCGGGGCTATCAACGGGGGGTTATCAAGGAGGGAAACTCCAACATGCCGGTCAAGGCGTTGCGGTCTACATCCGAGTGGCTGTTGAACACTTCGGGGAAGAAGCCGCACTTGTGACTCCTAAGTTTTCAGATGGAGTTGTGGATGTTTTTGGAAAATGTTCACCGAGTTTCATTCGAATATGATATAATAAAAATATATACATACAAGAATAATCATAAAGAATCAGAAAGATAAAGACAAAAATTGTTTTCCAGTCTTATGGTATGTATACATGCATATGTCTTTTAATAATAGCATAACATAGCTATACGAGTACCTCAGTTTAAATTCCTACTCAGGAGGGTGACCTACCACCTTGAAGACACCAAGCCCTGGTGTCGAAACGACTCAAATGTTCACCCCACAGGAGTGATCAAAACCCTGGTGGTTGGTTAAGGTTGGGGGATGACATCCTACCCTCTTTGGGATTTTGATAAGCCATTGTAAGGATCCCTATTCAGTAACAGTGGGAAATTGAAGGTTTAGTAAGTTGAGATCCCAAAGAATGTAGTAGTCCTGGTTTGGACCTGAATCAAAGCCAAATTTGAGTGACAAATCTGCAACAAATGGTGGATGCCAGTCGGTGAAAGAGCTCACAAAATAACGCCATAGCAACAGGTACATCAACATCATCACCAGCAACATCATCACGAATCATCATCATCATCACGAATCATCATCACAAATCATCATCATCATCATCATCATCATCATCATCACAAATCATCACGAATCATCATCATCATCATCATCATCATCATCATCATCATCATCATCATCATCATCATCATCATCGATCATCATCATCATCATCATCATCATCGATC
>DF241640.1:56768-74365 GCA_000507305.1 Breviolum minutum Mf 1.05b.01 | reverse complement strand
CATGCCCTCCCATCAGGACCGTCGCAAAAAACACCCGCCACCGTTGCAAAAAACACCTCCCACACACGGGAACCGTCGCAAAAAACACGAAAACTAGCCACCGTCGCAAAAAACATCAGCTACCGACGCAAAAAACACGCAACCCGTTCGATTCGGCTTCAATGGTCTTTGTTTGGCTTCCACCTGGAGGATCATCCCAGGACTTGGATACGTGGTCATCGGATCACCCCCCCATGTATTTGCCATGGAAAGGCGATTTGGAAAGGGTCCCACAACCCGATCCTTAGGGGACAACAACGACTCATCATGGTTAATAAGCACGTATATGAGTCATGGGATGATCCTCCAAGCAGGGGAAACCTTTGTTAACAGCCATTCCGAACACAGGCTTCCTTAATATACTGTACCTGGCGGGCGAAACAGGATCACTGACATGTACTCTAGGTGTTATTGAGTCTTTTCATCCTCCCCTTCTCCAACATGCTCTACCTGATGGCTTGGCAAGGCCTCTCGTTTGTCTACCGCTTTGGGGGGCTCGGGGCAACAGTGGAGGGTACGGGGGTGGCCATTCAGAGTTGCCCTATGGGACGGCAACCAAGTTTGGATCACTTCCTCCACGCGTCCTACCTTGCAGGAGCAATCACTGATGTGTGGCTATTGAGACCCAAAAAGCGAAAGCTTAGTCGAGCTGTGCGCGCTCTGCGGAAAGCGGAGATCAGGATCAACGTCCAGATCAACGACGCTGTCATCCAGTCTCTTTGGGGGCGAAAATACGTGTGCCAAAGAAATGCCTCAGCTGACATCTTGTGCTTCACCCCAGCCGAATGGAAGAGGAGCCATGAATCTTACTTAGTTCAGGGAGGATTCATGAATCTCATCCAGCCCGGGTGTTTTACCTTCCATCCATCTCGTTGCTCAAAAGACTCTGGGTGCTTGATAATCAATGCAGTGAATTGATATCTAGCTCAACAGGCATCCCTGAGGGGGACTTAATATATCAGTGGTGTGTATGATTGCAATTGGTTTTGGCTGGGTTCAAGCCGTCTCAAATGATGCCCCTAGGACACGACTCGGGTTTTTTGCTGATAATTGGGGATGGTCGACCTTCAACCATCGTGATCACAATGTCATAGTAGAAATCACTGCTCGCTCACTAAGTGTTTTGACATGACAATAGGTGGGGCCAAATCTTGGTTGCGGGGAGATTCCCGGCAACTGGTATCTTTGAAAAAAGCAAGTCGTCCGTATGTCAGTGATGAACTCATCCAAAAGCTCTCCCCTGAAACATTTCTTTTTGCTAGGAGTGAACGTCGTATAAACATCACATTACCTGAAGAAGAGCTTGAGTTTTAAGTCGACTTTTTTTCTGCTTGTATTTTTACAGTTGAGTTGAACCATGTTGATGTTATCACTGTCTCACACCGCTGCACCCGTTTGGCTTACCAGGGCCCTTGAGCCTACCGCATTCCCCAAAGAGTAGGCCAAGGGGCTGGTATATGTACTGCCAATTGACAACAAAAAATCACCTTAATGTAGGTTATAAATATACCATACATTCATTTACTATGGGTTTCTAGGTGGTGGTATCATTCATATTTTTTGGATTTTTCACCCCTAAAATTGGGGAACCCATTGAACCCATTTCGACGAGAAGGGGTGGTTCAACCAACCAACTAGATAAGAATTGGTGAAACTCCTTTTGGAGGATGAGAAATCCTACTGTTGATGGTTCAGAAATCCCAAGGCCAACCACCTTTTGGATGTTTTTCAACCCTGTACTAATATTGGGATTTCGACTACCTTTCCCTCAACTGGTGAGTTTTTGAGGCGTGGCTTCGGCCAACGGAGCCTCAGGAGCTGGGAAAGTTGAAGTTGGATGAGACAGCCGTTTGGAAGTCTTGGGAAAGTTGAAGTCGGCCATGTTTTTTAGAGTAACCCATAGGATCCCATGTATTACAGTATTTTTACCTACATGTACCTTAAAAAATAAGCTAGATGTAGGTAAATTATACCATACATTTCAGGGTTGTTTTTGATCATCCAAAAGGAACCTTAAGTTTTTTGCTAGTGGTGGTTGACTTCCAGGGTGGTGTTGTTTTTACTGTTGTTCCATTTTTTACGGGGGATTTGTTTTCACAAAACCGTTTTAGGGGGCTTATTTTTTTCAATGATGGTTTTAACTCCACCTGTTTTGTTTGTGATGTGAAAATACAGGGGACATGAAACATACAACCAACCCTGTTGAGTTTTGGCCGTTTTTGTTGCCAGGGTTGTGACACGGTTTTGACCATGGTGGTCGAGCCAAGGATGATGGAATTTCTTGGGATGCAAATGGAAGGAATCTACGGAGGCTACTTGGAGGATCAGTAGTTTTTAACCCCCTGTTTACAAGCCATATAGGCTATTTGGAAGGGGAATAACCCCAGTACAGTTAGGGGACTTACTAAACATAGTGGCGTAAGTGGGATGATCCTCCGATTGCACCCCCCCCCTACGGAAATCAACCACTGATGGGCGATCGCCTTGGTTGAGGAACCAAAAACAAAACAAGCCGGTAGACTCTGTGGTTGCATGAATTCGAGGGTGATTTTTATCATATTATCCAGAAAATATACGTCACCTGAAAAAAAGACACGGGCATGTGAAGCCACAAATTGGTGGGGTTGAAATGGTAGAATGTTGTAGGTGTTTGTTTTTTGTATCCAAGTGTTTTTCCAATAATATGTTGGGTGTGGCCCCCTTCCCAATAATAGTGCCAAATGAAGCTTTAGCCCGGTCCCCATCCTAAAAATGGAATGCCATCCTGGTGGTCACGATTACATGCTGGGAAGGGAGGCGACACCCAAAGTATGTGGAGGACAAAGGTCAAACAAATTTGTTCCAACTCGGCCAAAAACGTTGATAAACTTCAGACCTTAGGACCTTATACCCAAACAATTCCTCTTTTGGGGTGAAATATGCGTGGGGTGTGAAGAAAGATGCGATAATCCGAAAAAAATGGTGAGTATGTTTTGTTGTAAGCGTTTAGGAGCTAAGTTTTGCCTAGTAGAACATGTTCTCTTTGGGGATGATCCCCTTACTCAAGATGTGTTTCGATCGAAATACTTAGAGGTGATTTTTGAAGAGGCATCCCTCGTTCCGTAGGGTTCCGGGATTCGGCCACTGAATATTTTTTAAAGGGGCTTCTGCTAGCCCATGAACATCCTTTGTTTGCTCAGATAATGGCATGGGTGTAGCGGTTTTGTTAGATGACTCAAAATGGTCCAGCAAGGCGAGAATATCACTTCTAAGTTGATTTCTACAAATTTCTACAAACATTCCGCTTCACCAGCACCTTTAGCAAGGAGATCACGGAGGAAGTGAGACAAAGAATGCATGAAATGTGTGAAAGGCCATACCTGTGGAGGGGGGGGGAAGCTTGAACAGAAGAATCTCAAAGCTGTGGGGGGGGTTTAGGGGAACCTCAGCTATGTAGCCAGGAACTCCAAGTCGACCAAACACACTGCTGATTGGTAGTATTGGAAACCTTTGCTCCAATGGATCATCCTAAAGGCTAGCCACTTTGTTTGGTCGACTGGACTTCCAAAATATACTTGATATACTTGTCAATTTTTTAGCTACCTTTTCTATAATTTTAAGATTTTTAAGTGTTGAATTCAAGACGTTCATTTTTTCTTTGAAATACTGTTGATGGTTCAGAAATCCCAAGCAACCCCCTGGAATGTCTAAAATCCTGTAAATAACGGGATAAACTACCAACCTCAACTGGTACAACTTCGCAGATGCCCAAATTCTTTTGGGTTCCAAAAGTTGGGGTTGGGATATTCCGATTGGAGGATCATCCCAGTTATAACCCCTATAAATTATAAATGGAATTATAAACCCCTGGCCCCTTATATATCAATATGGCCTCAAAAATGGATAACTGGGGTTACAACCCCTATAAGTGGATCATAGCAAGTAGTAGTTAGTTCGCAACTATGGTTTTGACAATCCCTAAGTAGGATTGTTCCTCTTACGATTGGCCTTTTCGTGGGGTGATCCTAACCATTTACTAACTGAGACCCTCCAAGTGCCTCGATTTTTTCGACTTTTTTTTGGAGTTGATCCAGACCTCTCCCCAGAGCAGGATGGTGGTTCAATCCCATCCCCAGAATAGGGATTGTATCGGAAATCTATGATTTCATGGCCCTCCTAACTACCCCCATCAAAACTGCCCCTCTCACAGTCACCTATTTCCAGGGCAAAGATTTGCCTTTGAGGAACAAAATGTTGGCCACAAATGAAAAACGGACTTCTTATTTCTTGAATTTGAGGCCCTTTTCCTTACAGCTCGTTGCTGATTTCTTCTAAACCATTTCTGGACGTCCAGAAAGCATGAATATCTTTGGAGTGGGCGGAAGGACCCACCGATACGTGCATTGAAGATGTTTATTACTTAGTTGTCGTTTCAGCCTATTTTAAGCAGATCTGCAAAGATTCCAAAGTCAGAATCCCTTTCAAATCCTGATTTTCCAAAACTAGGAAACCACCACCATTCACCGCCAAAAAATTAGGTGATGAAACTGCAAGTAGTTTGAGTTTCTTTCAGCACCATCTTCCTCCCCCCCAGTACCAGAAAAATTGGTGTTTTTTTTGTTTGGTTAGATTATATAGGGGATTATACTACCCAGTTATATACGGATTATGATAAAACCATTATAAGGATCACTATTAACCAACCAGTATAAATCGGAAAGTAGTAAGGGTTTTTTCGTTGCTCAAATGGATGAAACCTGACCACCACGATTCGCGGGCCTGGGAGGTTCCGACAGAAGGCTGAGGAAACAGGTCGACAGCCTTTCTGTGGAGGCGGGCTTCATAGCCATGACAGTATGGCATAAGGGGGAAGGAAAGGATTGTTTCTTGGATCACCTCATAACATGGCACACACACCCCAGTTGCTATCCTCTTTCAGATTTGGAAAAGCGATTTTTGATCAAATGAATTTCAGAGATCCCAACAGAAAATCATGTTCAAGATTCCCGCCATAGCATCCATTGTTTTTGCTGGGCCCCCCCACGATGGTTATCAATTTGGTTGTTTTTGGGCCCCTTGAAGTTGCCATATGAATGGCTAACGGGGGTTATTTCACCTTACTTACAGGTTTTTTTTTCCACATTTCTAACTGGTTTTTGAGCCCACCTTGTTAGGGATGATGGAAAAGTTGAGGGTTTGTCTTGGCAAATCGAAACTGAGCCCCCTTGGAGTTGAGTTTTCACCCCCTGGTTGGTTCCCGGAAGGGAGCCGATGGGGTTGGACCCAAAATCCCGAAGCATTTTTTTGGGGGAAGCGATGAACGGAGCTACACCCAGAAACTCTATGTGTTAGCAGATTTAAGGCACCATATAGCTTCGCCTTAGATGGGGATATTACCGGTTTTTCAGTCATGACCCTTAGATGCGATTCCCATGTTTCTCCTGGTGACCCTTTTTTGGGGATCGCATTCCGTGAAAACCCCACCACGTGACGGAAAAAAACAGTTATCAGTGAATACCCCAGTGATTGGGGATCCCTAAGGTAACGAACTGAAGCAATGGTGAGTAATTAGTGGGTATTGTATATACATATAAGCATTATATATGCATGCAAGAGAAGTCCACATCGACCAAACTTTGCCCCTTGGTAGGATCGTGAATCCTTCCATGGATCATCCTAAAGACTAGCTACTTTGCCTGGTGGACTAGACTTCCATGGATATGCATCGCCGCTTCCCTTTTTTCTTCCAAAAAGTTTGGATTGGTGTTTTGCTCCAGTTCTCACTGATGGAAATGATCGAAAATGTTTTGATTTTTGATTCGAGCTCCCAACGTGGTCAATCAATCAATCAAAACTACCCTAATCATGTTTATCGGAAGTACTTCTAAACATCATCCCCTAGTGGTATATGTACCTACATGTAGCATAAAAATCAACTACCCTCTGAAATGTTTGACATCGCCCCTAAAAATTTTGATGGTTTCTAATAGGAATCTCCTTTTCCAGGTGTCTATTTTTTCAGGGGCTAACTGTTATCACCAAACATTTCAGATGCCTAAAATGGAGGTACTTACCTTTATAAGCTGTATGTAAGGCTTATGTAATGGAAAACCCACCCCCAAAATGGCCTTATAAGGTTCTTTACCTCCGTTTTAGGTACCTGAATTTTTTGGTGATGTTAGTTTCAGGGAGGATAAAGGTAGGCAAACATGCCATACATTGATGAAGTTGACACACCCACGCTGGCTGCTGCGAAGGTATCGAAGAAGACGTGGTGTGACTTGGCGTAGGATAGTTTATGCCCCTAAAACAGGTTACACCCGCAAAGATGCTCACATATATAGAACCTAAACATTATTGTTTTGGAAGATGATGTTCCTCTTCCAGGGGGCCCGTATTCTCAGGTTCCAGCCGTTCATCTTCCGGGGGGTGCGTTTCAAAAAATCCTCAGACACAAGGAAGTCACCCCTCACCCTGGAGACGTCAACCACCAGTCATACCTTGGAAATCAATGCCTTCAACCCAGCACCGTTTTGGCATTTTTGGGCTTGAAGCCTCCAGGGGTTTTCCTTGTGATGGGTGGTTTTCCTCAGAAAGCTGGTGGGTTTCCTTTGAGATGATGTTTTTGTTTTATTAATGAAACAGAACTAGCTGGTTTCATTCATATCTTTTGAATGTTCACCCCGAAAATTGGGGAAGATGCACCCAATTTGACGAGCATATTTTTCAAGTGGGGTGGTTCAACCAACCGACTGGATAAGAATTGGTAAAACTCCTTTTGGATGATGACAAATCCTACTGGTGATGGTTCAGAAATCCCAAGGCCAACCACCTTTTGGATGTTTTTTTCAACCCTGTACTAATAATGGGATTTCAACTACCTTTCCCTCAACTGGTGAGTTTGCGGGATTTCTGGTTGCCATCAACATCATCACTTCAAAAGATTGGTGAAACTCGTTGGACTTCCAGCGGTGAAAGATGTGAAAGTTTCGCAGGATTTCTTCCGTGTGACCAGTGTCTTGGGGGAGTATCTCCAAGTTCGCTGACTTTTTTCGCAATGAAAAAGGGACCCTAGGACCCTAGGTGTTAAGGGTATATAAGTAAACCAATATATAGGGAATATAACTAATATTTAGGGTATATGACTGGTTGTTTTAGATGAAATACTACCCAGTTAAGTGGTGATTATTTCATAAACCATGACATAAGGATTTCTATTAGCCACAACCAGTATTTGATGAAAAGTATCCGGCCGGGTGTTTTTCGTGGCTCACATGTTTGGAGCTGCGTGTTTTTTATGCGGGGGAAGATCTCAAAGTCACAACAAAAAAGTCCGAACATGTGTTTTTTTCCACATGACTGGAAGGGACTTGGATGATCATTTTGTGGGTTTTTTTGTGGTAAAGTGAAGTATGGTTTATGAATTTTAAAAAGGGGTTACAACTTAAGTAACGACTGAGACGGGATTGTATTTATGCTCTGCAATTTTTTGCCCGCTCTTCGGTGAATGGAATTATGACTCGTATGGCTGACGGATGACGATGTCCATGGTTCAGATCTCCTACAGTTGTACCAGCTTTTCTAGTATCTCCCTTGTCATGAGCAGTATAGCAAGCCTCTAAGTGCGTAATCAAAACCTAGCATTGTACTACCATTTTTCAATGAGGGTCATTATATGGGTGTTTCCAAAAATAGGGGTACCCAAAAATGGATGGTTTATAATGGAAAACCCTATTAAAATGGATGATTTGGGGGTACCCCTATTTTTGGAAACATCCATATAAGGAAAAGGGTCACAATAATCGGTTCCTACTATTCATCCATCAAGAGTTCATTTGTGACAGATTTGTTGTGACTGAAAATACATGGAATACCAGCCCTGAAACTAACAGCAACTTCACCAATGAAAAGTCCAACCTTAGAAGATGAATTCACAGTATTTCCCCACCTTGGGGCAATGTTGGGCCTTGTCTTTCAGGGGCGTTCCCTTCGTTGTTTGTTTCAGGGAGTGTCGTCATTGATCCAAGACTTCCCTAAACTCAGAAGGTTTTTAAAGGTTCGTTCCTTCGATGCGTGGTTCCTTCGGCAGCGAAAAAAAAATTAGGTACCTGGCCAATCCAGATTTGACCAGCAAGGGTACCATCTTGAGCGTTGGAATGAAGGCGATTACCAATGAATGATGCTCCAGGGGGATGTGACCAAGTTGCTGGGGAGAAGAAACAGACTAACATGGAGGAATCTAAGGAAATGTTAGGAATATAATTTGCTATGACGGAGGAGATTTACTTTGATGCAGTTGATTAGACTGTGAAACATTTCTATGGGAATCTTACGGGACCTTTCCCCCCTAAATGTGTCACATTTGGCCCCCAGGAAATAGCCGACCTTAATAAGGGGATTGTAAATATCATCATGGTGGGCTTCAGAAGTCTGGAGATTCTCATGAAGATACACTTCTGTTTTTTTGTTCCATCATCTTCAGTTACAGTCAAATCTATGTTTACAAAGTACAGCAAGTAACGCCTAACTGAAGATGGAAGCACTTTTTAGTGCTTTCAAATTATGTTGTAATGTTCGAGCCTAATTTGCCGTCCGGACTGGAGAGCACAGACTCCGACTCAAAAACACAAAGGAAGCCTTTCCCAGTTTGGCAGAAAACTAGTTAGGATCACCCCCAGGTATAAACCACAAAAACGGCCATTTTGAAGGGGAACGTTGTGCCCAGTTAAAGGGACTTCCAAACCAAACCACAGTCTATTAAGACTATATACTAAATGGGATGATCCTCCAAGCAGGGCCCCAAGGAAAAGAAGCCATGGCAGACATTCAGCATTTGGCAGTCACCTTGTGGGATCTGTTCAAGTAATCCTTGTTGCCGACTTGGGTTTAGTAGTTAATATGGCCCAAAAACCCACCCATTATATGATTTAAACATATATCTAGAGTATCTCAACTGGATATAGCCAGATCTCCGGAAGCATCACTTGGATTTGTTTTTAAATGTTGGTTATGTTTTACTTTCTACTTATAGTAAGAAAATCAACATTAGAGTCACCAATTTTGGTTATTTTCTATCTTTTCCAACCACCATGACCAAGCAAAACTAAAAAGCAACAGTCCAAGTTCCATACAAGTTGCGCCACAAAAGAATCAGACTTAAGGGTTTAAGTGTGTCCCTTTAGAAAAAGGTACCAGCTAATGGGTTTACCCTCCCTGAAACTAACAGCAACTTTGCCTCTGAAAATAGGCCCCAAAAGGAAATATCATGTTCCAAGCCTCAACTTTGCAGGGGGTTCTAACTGCTACTAGGTGGTGGTTTCAAGCTTTTTTTATTTTCACCAGATTTCCAATTTGACGAGCATATTTTTCAGATGGGTTGGTTCAACCACCAACCAGGCTAGTTTCAGGGAGGGATTTGTCCCAAAGACCATGTTCAGCTTGGAGCACGTTTTGCCAAAAAAATCCCACGACGTTGAAAAAATGACTGGTCAACCTACCCCTCCCAAGGTAGCCCCTCGCAGAAACAATGGCTTAAATAGCCGGCCTTAATCACGGAAACCAACCAACTGTTAATAAGCCTTGAATATAAAGCCTTATATTGGGGGAGGTACTTGGAGGATCATCCCACTCGGTACCTAGTTAGCAACTGTGGTTAATAAGTCCCCAAAGGATCAGGTTGTTCCCTTTACCAAAGGGCGAAAAATAGCTTATAAATGGGGGGTGATCCGATCACCACGTATCCAAGTCCTGGGATGATCCATCCTCCAAGTACACTCAGGGGGGGGGAAAGGTAGGGGTTCCAACCCCAGTGGTTGGGGGTTTCCGAAGGTGAGCTTCAAACTTTATTTGGACAACAAGGGAGTTGGAGCCCATGATGTGGTGCCCAACGAAGAACACATCGTATCTTTGGCGAAAAAAATCTGGGATGGGATGGGTTGGATCCTTGGATCGTTCTCCAGGGCGGTTCCAGTTCACCATACAAATGGTGTCCATCAACTAGTGGGGTTTGGCCGTTTGGTGGTCTTGGGATTCGAATCGGGAAAAACTCCTAAGTTTACCAATCCTTTTTGATTCTTCGGGGATCCGATCGGAATCCCAACCACTACTTAACCATTAGCTGCAATGAAATTGCAATGAATATTCGAAAAATATATATCTCAACCCTCAAGCTGGGGGTGCCAGATGGATAATAAAAGCCTGGCAATTCTGCGTTTACGTGACCACCCTTTGGGTGTGGTGAGTTCACGGATGTTCGAGACCTCCAACTAAAGAGATGAAAAAGGTCAAGGATTGCAACACATGGTACATGGCATTTGGGATGGGTGTACTACAAGGTGGGCCATTTATTTTTAGCCATTTATAGGTGTGAAATAAGCCCATGTATAACGATCGGTTCATGGCCCGCCTTGTGGTGGTCCAAGTTTGCCCATGTCAAAATCCCCGAAACGTGTCGACGTCGTCTTCGACGTCGCTTCCCGCCGGGTACGTATCTCCGAGGGAAAGATGTTAGAAGCCATCCGAAAGAACTTTGACACTGAGGACCTGTGGCGCTTCCGGAAGGTTTGGGTTGTTTGCCCGTGATCGTGGAAAATGTGATTTTTCCAAACAAGCTCAAATATGAGCAATGCAAAAAAAACAAGGCCCCTGGTGGTTGTTTTAGGGTTAGCATTTTGGCGATAAAAATGCTACCTACCCCCGTTATGTGGGGATTTTTTTCAGTCGAAATACGGATCTCTATTGGCCACAACCCGAATCATGGAATGGTTTCCATGCATTTGGCGCGAGACTGGGACCGTGCACGTTAATTTTTTCTGCCAATTTGGAAATCATCGGTAGAACATTGGTCTGATTTAGCCAATGGCAAACCTTTAAATTTTTGGGGTTACGAACATTTAGTAGGAAAAGTAAAGGTGAAATGTTTATTTCATGGTCTTTTGGCTGAGTAAGCGGTAGATCCTACTTGAAGCAAATCAATGGTTTGTGTGAAGTACTATCGTCGTGAAGACATGTGAGCAGTGCTTTATACAATGGACTTATAAGCTCATACATACTGTTGATGGTTCAGAAATCCCAAACAACCACCTGAGATATAGAAAACCCTGTAAATAATGGGATTTCAACTACCTTTCCCTCAACTAGTTTATCCCACATCCCAGGTGGTTGGCCTTGGGAAAAATCTGAAACCATCAACAGTATCACTGTGGGTTTTTCGGGGATACCACCAGGACGGACAGCAGAAATCCCTTCAACTCTCCGATGTCTTGGGAGAAGCTCCGCACTTCAAAGACACTCGGTTCGTCGGACCGACACGCTGAGTTCGTCGTTGGGGAAGACGATTTTTGGCGCCTGGAAATCGTTTGAAAATGAAACGTGTTGAAACGTGAGCAGTGTAAAAAATGTCACCCCTGGGTTGGTTGTTTGAAATAAAGGGATTATAATGGATTATAGCTACCCAACTATATTAGGCATTGTAGAAATGGCAATCTAAAGATCCCTCTCAAAAGCCTTTTAAGGTGATGTTATCAAAGCTTACGACCATTCAAGAAAATACTTCCCTGGAAGTGTTGATGAAGAAAATCCCCACGAAATTCAATGAAATTAAAGGCCTTTTTCCAAAAGACTATGACTATTTCATGGTCGGTTATTGGACCCCCAGGAAAAATGAAACATGTTTTCCTGTTTCTAGGTAAAAGGGTTGTGTTTCCCCCAAAGGAAGTCCCAACCACCATCTTTTTATGCTGGAGCTGTTGGTTTGCAAGATGTCTACAATCATAGGGAAAATGGCATTGTACCCTAGTTGTTTACCCCTTGAAATATGGCGTTGATTAATTTCAGGGTACCATCCCAAGGGTTTTCCTCACCATTTTCCCTTTTTGTGATACAAGTTTGACCATTTTTTTTTGGTACCAAGACTAGGTGGTGGTTTTTAAATAGTGTTCATTTGCACCCTTGCCTGGAGAAGATGATCCAACTTGACGAGGATTCTTCAAATGGGTTGGTTCAACCACCAGCAAGAAGAAGTTTATGGATCATCCAATGGTGGACACCCACCATCTAGCTGGTGGTTTCTAATGTTTTTTATTTTCATCCCTACTTGGGGAAGATTTCCAATTTTTGACTCATATTTTTCAGATGGGTTGGTTCAACCACCAACTAGACCATTGTTTTCAAAGATGATGGATAGGGTGCCAACTTCGGAGCTGGGGAAAAAAACGACCAGCCACCCAGGGTGGCTATTGATTGCCTTTTTGTCAAATTGCCTTTGGTTTTTGGTGATCTCAGATGTGGTCACCCTGTATCTCACCATTAGGGACGTGACCCTACTGGGATTTAGTGAATGGATTTTCCAAGGATGAAAAATGACATCTTTGTCAAATGGATTCCTCCATACTCTTCACGAATCTGCTAGGATGTCCATGGTACCTAGTAATAGCAAAATGGATTATTTCATTCCTATAAGTAGGTTGTTTACGTTCCCGTAAATTGGTGAAATAAACTCACTATACTTAACGATTGTTAGAATCACTTCCATGGACACCTTAGCAAGCAGTGGCATTCTTGGATATTCCCTGAAAGTCAAAGACCATTTAGATAATAGCATACTGTAGCATGATAATAGCTCCTTGGAATTGTTGATTGCAAATCCCTACTAAAACAACGGTCTTTTCCAAAAGACTAGACTATATATTTAATGGTCTTTGAACTTCCAGGGTATTGTTGTTTTTAAGGTGTTTTTGTTAATCGAATTGTACCACGGCAAATCACCATCAATACAAACACCATTTGAGATACAGATGCCCTGGGCTTCCCAGCATCATGTCCTACCAGTTCCAAACCGCTTCCCGTTTCTTGTTGGAACTAAACCCTCCCGGGATGCTGGTCACCACCGTCGGATTCTCCGAAGGGATCAGCTAACATCGATGCAACGATGCTTGAAAAACAAGCATCGATTCCGAAGCAATCAAAACCAATTGGATGTTTCCAGAAAATAGGGGTACCCCAAAATGGATGGTTTACAATGGAAAACCTTACTAATGATTTGGAGGTACAGTACCCTTTTTTTTGGAAACACCAATTTTTTCTTTTATCTCATATCTTCCACAAGAGGTATATGTTTCCGGATCCTTTCCAGAATTAGATCGCTTGGTTTGACCAAGTTGATTCGTCACTGAGATATGTGTATATTATTTACAGTATATAGATGTGCTTCGAAAAAAGGAAACCGGTCAAAGGAAAAATTGCCTTCCAACTAGCATTTTTTCACCTTTTCGAACTGTTAGTTTTCGGGGATTCGGCAATTTTTCAATGAACCAAAAAATTCCCCCCCCCCACTCCAAAAGAAGGAAACGATTATGACCTCAACTGACTAGTGACCCAAACCCTTGTTGTTTCCTTGTGTATAGCGGATTATACTCCCCAGTTCTATGCGGTTTGTAATGAGCCTTTTTAAGGATCCCTATAGACACAAATCAATATCATGGGACGTCACAAGGATTGCACAACTGGTGTTACACACTGTGCACTCGCATTCTCCTCTCTGACGGCAGCCAAACCGAAGTGCAGGGCACGAAAGAAGCCCTGGCTGAGTTCTTGACCCTGACACGTGGGGTCAAAAATCTCTGCAGAAGTGTCCCGGACCTCTGTGAAACCATATACTGGCTCGGCGAAGACCGGGATTCAGGCCAAGTTTCATTTGCGGCTGCAATTCCGCCTTCTTGCGTGAAAAACCGCGCAGTAGCGGCGATGAATGTCAACGTCGTGCAGGATCGCGACGCTCTCAACTCAGCAGATAAATGGATGATAACCTACTTATAAATGGTTTTTTTTAATTGGGGGTAAAGCCCGCCCACTGATCCGGGTCACCTTGGATCCATCCACTTCCGTCGTTTTGGGACATCCATCCAAGCAACCCATCGGAACCCCGCTTCGGAAATTCCAATCCCTCCTTTGAAACGCCATGCTTTCAGGAAGTTCTCTGGGTTGGTGAATGCTTCTCGGCAATAGGGGAAGGTTGATGGTGAAGAGAAATTCACTTAGGGTAAATGATGCCCATTTTGAACCAACTAGAAATACGTACGGTTGATACTAAATCTATAGGTGTGGTTTCAAACAAATGGTGAAAATTTTGTTTTGTTTTTTGTTGGTTATGTTTTACAGATTCTAAAATGGTAAATCACCATGAACAACTGCCTGGTGTTTTCGTGCATTTTGTATTTCTTTGCATTTTATTGCACTGGCAGCTGCAAGCCTGCGCCGCTGGTAGCGGAAGGTTTCCACTTCTACCACACTCACGCCGCATTGTTTGGAAGCGCAGTTGGAGGTCTTACATCGCCCCAATCAACGACAGGAAGTCGACCTGGAGCATTTTAATCGAAGCGTCCTTGTTCTTCATCACCACCACGAGGACGAGCAGTTCCAAGCCGAGGGGCAGTACCATCATGCAGAATGAGTTAGCTCAGTCTGAGACAGCATGCAGAGAAAACGATGCCTCGGACAAGTCGGAAGACAAATCTTCTATGGCCATGTTGGGAAGATCCCTTTCACTACCAAAACATGGCTGCACGGTGTCCGTGCAGCAATGTTCACCTTGCGCTGCCCGTTTTTCACCGCAAAAAACCAGAAAAGAGATTAACAAACGAAGACAAGGAAGAAAAACAACTGGCGCCGGGCAAGAAGCTCCGGCAAAGCCTTCGATCTGCAGCGAATGGGCAGAACACATCAGATAGCATGACATCATCAGAACAATCAGGTTGACAAATATTTTTCATCCAGACCCGATGCACCAACCAGAAAACCACCGTTTGGGGGAATATGTTTTACTTTTTCCAAAGACCTTGAGCAAATCTAGGGAAAAGTTAAATCCACTCGGGTAAATGATCCAATCTCACGAGGCATATTGTTCAAGTGGGTTGAAAACACCAACTAGAAATGCCTGTTGATGATTCGGATGTCCAGCTCACCACCGGTTCCGCATGCTGTCGAAAAACTCGGATCAAATTAGGGGGGGGGGGGGAAAACTTGCCACGGGGCCCCAAGCAAAGTTGCCAAAATGCCACCGGTGTTTGGAGGATCATCCCATTTAGTAAATGGTTAATAACGATGGTTAGTAAGTCCCTAAGGATCGGGTTGTTCCCCTTTCAAATGTCCTAAATGGTTTGATAAATTGGGATTAACTTACTAACAGGGATGATCCTCCAAGTGTTTCCTCCGAATAAAGATCGAATAGTTTCAACAGGATTATTGGGAGGTTTGGACTTCCGTTTTTTGTTGGCATAAGATCAGCTCTTTTTTTGTTTGGGACTGGTGAGGCACCCCCAGACATTTGAGCCACTAAAAACCCTGACTTTCCATTATAATGTTTGTTTAATAGGGATCCTTATAATGGTTTATTATAATCCCGATATAGCTGTGCAGTATTTCATCCCTTATTTACCCTAAACAACCAGGGGCCCTTTGTTTCATTGCTCATTTGAGAATAGATACAAAAAATGTTGGAATGGAAAAGTACCACTAAAGCAGAATAGTCCCCAGGACTTGTTGATGAAAAAACGTACTAAAACAATACCCATAGGATTTATGTATGATATATTTACCTACATTTGCCATAGTTCCATGGATCCTACGGGTTACTAAAACAATGCCGTCTTTACGATTAAAAACATCTGTGAGTTGTGTATGTGTTGTTTCTTGTTTTGTATCCTTCAACAACACCACCCCACAATCTGATTGCCAGTCGCAATCATGAAAAAGCCACAAGTCGACATCGATGGCAGTCGAATTATATATAGTTGATGGTGGTTCCTCAGCCAAAATGAACAAATTGGTTTGTATAAGGGATTTTACTACCCAGTGAGTTAGGGATTATTTCATAAACCATGAAATAAGGATTCCTATCAACCAAGCAGTATAATGGAATGTCATGTCAGGTTTTTTTTCTTTTCGGTGACCTCATTTTGAGTATATAGTCCCAAGCCCACTTGTTGCCGGAAACCTAAAAATAAGCAGGATCTGCGAGGCTCACGGCTTTTCTTGGGGGAGTGTTAAACGTCTTAACATGATTGGTTTTCTGCACTTATCTCTGTCATGTTTAAAGGGGACTTACCCTGTTGAATGAGGTTTTTCCCCTCCATTTTCCTAAGGTACTCATGCATTCTCCTTGGCAGCAGGCAAGTGAACCCTGCATTCGAAAGCAGTCATTCGTGCTGTTGAAGATTAGGAAAAACCCATGATGCTAATGAAAAGAAAAGTAGAGATTCGGGGCACCCCCCCAAGTTTACGATCGGACCTGAAAACTTACAGTACCATCCTGCAAGGAAAGGATTGTCTTCCAATCATCATTTTCCAAGGGATATGTTGAACTTCAGGAGTGTATTTGAGATGTCTTTACTCCCCAATAAAGCGATTCAAAAAAATAATGGATAGCTGGGGATCATCACATTTCTGGTCAAACAATGGAAACCGAACAACCCCCGACGTTGCCCTCACGTATAAAATTTGTGGTTTAGTAGCGGAAACCTTGCAAAAGTGGCCCAAATTTGGGTAGGTGAAATATGATCAAGTTTACTCACAGACAGTTAAAACGGTGAAGAGGGGCCCGTTTGCTTTAAACTTGAAACATTCAGCCAAAATCATGGTCATCAGCCCTTTTTGTGATTTGTTACATGGATGAAATCAATAATACTGTAATAATGTGATCAATAATGGGGACATACTGTTGATGGAAGAAATGCTGTACCACCAGGGATGGCTAAAACCGTAAAAATAATGGGATAATCATCATCCTTGGTGGTTAGCCGGATTTTGTGGACCCATCAACAGTATCGCAAACACTCAAAACTGGATAGGATGAAGTCATAGTTGAGGAACATGTTTCAAAACGACCCACCGCAGCTCTGTTAACACCACTGCAATCCGTTGGGGCCAACGGAGGCCGTTTGGTTGGGGTGATACCTCCGGATGCCTCTTGGCGTGGCATGGTTTTTTGTGGTTGGTTCATACTCGTTGCGGATCATCCCATTTAGTAAGTGGTTAATAACCATGGTTAGTAGGTCCCCTAAGTAGGGTTATTCCCCTTCCAAATGGGCTAAATGGCTATAAATGGGGGTTACTAACCACTTACTAACCGGGACGATCCTCCAAGTACTCGTTGCGGATCAATGGATTTGAGTAGTATATTTACCTACAGTTACTTTAAGACTCAACCAAATATGTAGGAAAAATATACCATCCATTGATCCTTTGGGATAGAAAACTTGGAAAGGAAACATGGATTTATTTGGTCTGATGTTTTCAGGTCTACTGAAAACTAGTATTATTTCGATATGGGTGTTTCCAAAACAGAAGGGCCGTGCATGGGGATGCAAATTTTATGAGAAAATAACGTCAAAACACTGTAAATTACGATGTTTTATGGCTCCAACGTGTCTGAAACCTAGGTAAAACGCAAGTTTTTACATTTGTGGGATAGACATTTAAAGAACATTAAGAAAACCAAAAAGAAACAAAGGAACATTAAGAACACCAAAAAGAAGCAAAAGAACATTAAGAAAACCAAAAAGGAACAAAAAACTATTTGATGA
>DF241640.1:0-56109 GCA_000507305.1 Breviolum minutum Mf 1.05b.01 | reverse complement strand
TTCTTTGAAGACTGGACTTTTTCAAAGGGAAGTAGCTTGCAAGGAAAAATCTTCAATATGAACAAACAGGCTCTCCGTAAAACAGATGGTGACTCTCTTTCAAGAAAAAATACTACTCACAATGAATGCGGATTATTAGGAAGAATGTTTTTTTAAGAGAGATACAGTATACATTGTTCTTCAAAGAAAGGACTACTTAGGAAAGTTCAGTTGATACATATAGGAAAAGTTTTCTTTCTTGAATTGAAGGCCGGACTTTTTCAAAGCGAAGTAGCCTTAATTCTTTGAAGACTGGACTTTTTCAAAGGGAAGTAGCTTGCAAGGAAGAATCTTCAATATGAACAAACAGGCTCCTGTAAGACTCTTCATTGCAACCAGAAAGAAATACTATAATATATTCAAAAAAAGAATCAACTTTGACAAATTCGCTCAGTGAAATACAAACAAACGATTAGGTAACATAGTACAAGCGATCTGCACCATAGAACCCACGCTAATATTGAAGCAAAAAACTTGCGTTTTACCTAGGTTTCAGACACGTTGAAGCCATAAAACATCGTAATTTACGGTGTTTTAACGTTATTTCTTCATAGAAATTACATCCCCACCAACGGCCGCTCTCTTCCAAAAATAGGGGTACCCCAAAATGGATGGTATATACTGGAAAACCTATGAAAACCTTATTAAAATGGATGATTTGGGGAAACCCACTATTTTCGGAAACATCCATATGGGAAATTGTTTTGTTTGGGACGTGAGACACCAAGATCATTTTATAAAAGAAATATGATTTTTAAACACATCATTATGTGACATTTCATAAACCATTATAAAACCATGACATCACCAATGTCATCATATTGTTTATGCCATGACTATGGGGGCAAAAAAGCCCAAGATTAAGTCTCCTGTCAATCAGGGACTGGTGTACAATCTCTTCACAGGGCATCATCCATGATCGTTGGACTTACTTCATCCCAATGAATCCAAACGCGTTTGTCACACTGTTATTCACGCAAATCGGTGGGTAATTTACATATATATATATATTTACATATAGATAAATTTGCAGTATGGATTTTTTTGTGTATATCTGTGCTGCTTTTATTTGTCCCGCCAGATCATGAACTGTTGAAACTCATGAATTCGTGTTTTCTGCTGTATTGTCGTGAGTCATAAATTCATAAATTCACAAATCTACCACTTCAAAGCAATTCCAGTTTCAATCGGCCCTACTTGGATGTGGCAGGAAGTTAGTAAAAGGTTAGTAAGGGGAGTATTTACAAGTATAGGTTATAAGCCATTTACAAACCATTGATCCTAACTTCCTGCGGCATCCAAGTAGCGTATTCACCATATTCTTGAGCAAATTTCATCGGGACCAAACAAACCGTTGGTCACGTCACATGGTAGTGATTGTAAGGGAAGTCATTCAAGTTTAGGAAGTATAGTAATATTGTAATTTGCCCAGATATTTCTGGATTTCATTATGCAAGTTTCATCAAGTCTCTCCCAAATTGGATCTGGCTGCAGTGATGTTCTTCTTAAGCATCAACAAAAACCCACAAGCCTTAGGGGTAGGGTAGATGAGGGATCAATGAAGTATGCATATTGGGAAGGCATTTTCCTCAATGCAAATCCATCGTAATTGTTTGTGTGATTCTGTGATTTGTCCGAAATATACTAGTGTCTGATGACATGGATTTAGTCCGACATACCCGAAAAAGCACCTATGCTCATGTCATCTGCTCGAAGCCTCTGCACATCTGGTTTTTACTAAACCCATGTCTTTTGGCTGGTTTTTTTTGGTACTGACCCCCCTGTAGATGTCTCTCAAGAAAAAGATCTCGAGATCTACCTATTTGTAGCTGACCTTTCAAGGCCATGACAACAAGTGGTTCCTCATTACCTCAGAATTCCTGGTGCTCCACGGAACTCCAATGGCCCAGTGACTTTGTCGAAAGGAAGGTTAAAGGTTGACCTGAAGCTGCATTTGTGTCGGGAAAATTCCTTTCAAAAATGAACTTTAATTGTTTGGGAATTACATCCAACTATATGATGTATTTGTTCATATATATATTTTATTTATTTATATATAACATATGTTTGGGAATTAGATTCTGGGAAGTATATAATTATAACATATCCCACCATGGGAAAGTTGGAAAATCATCGACTCAAAAGTGCCGGCGATAGAAGGGGTTATGTGATAGTTCCCACGATGGTATATATTTTACAGAGGCCAGATCAATGGAGCTGGTGAGGCACTTCTTTTCTAGAATTCCACTACAAAATACCATGACACCATTCATCGATCTCAGGGGAAATGCCAACATATTGGAAGATTAAGCTTTCATCTGTGCATTGGATATACGGAGATATATTCATGTATACTTACATGTATATGCCTAGATACCTAGGCAATTCTTTGTACCCTTTCTGGGTTGAAAAGTCACCCGTTTCGAAGGTTAGGTGACCAACCCAACGATCGGGTAGTTCTACCAGGCTCGCCACAAAGTATTGAAATTTCGGGAAGATGAATCGTGAATCTTCTATGGCTTCATGACTTCAAACCATGTTGGTTTTTACCCCTGAAAATTAACATGGAACCCGAAGTCATGAAGGTTTGGTTCAGATGAGTTCACCTGTTTCAAACAGGTGATGTTCAAGTTCCAGCCGTTAAATTTCAGGGGTCTAAAATTTCTCCTTCATAAACTTCTGTTTTCTTTAGTTGGTGAAGTCCTTACAGGTTCACCACGACTCGGAAAGGTTCACCCGAATTTTTAGTCAACTTGTTGGCATGCATGGTCATTTTATCTATACATGAATGGCGTAAAAGGATCCCCCCCCTCCAGTTTCCTCCACAAAATGGGTGGGGTCGTGTGCAGAATAAAATGAGTGTGCACAACCCCACCTGGTCAATTGGAAGGGGGATGTGAAAAGTAGTAGATATTCTACTCCTATTCGGCGCATTTGGATGTGTTCCAACTTGATTTTGCAAGGTCCCAGGACACCCCCGCATCGACGGTGTTGGTGCGTCAAAGGAGTTGATTTTTTTTTGGCTCAGGAACATTGGAGAAGAAATTGGAATTAGATTTGGTGGAAAACCTCAAGATCTTACGCCACTTGCCATTAAAAGAATTGTTGCCAACAAGATGTCCTAGGAAGAAAAATTGAGTATATGTAAATGTTTCGTAAGGAACATGAAAGTTCATTTTTTATAAGTGGGTTACATAATAAAAAATGACTAACCCTTGATCCTAACTTGTTCATCACTTACAATCCGGAAATCATGGTTTCCACGTTTGGAATCTACGTCAAATTTTCGGATCCGTGTAGTTAGTATAGAACTACTTGGTGGCTTATGGTAGTTAGTAAGTAGTTAGTAAGTTGGGTGACTTCACCTTTTTTAGGGGACTTAGAAACCAACTTACATGGGTTGACTGTACTTATAATTCAACTTATAACTAGTTCCTGCCTACCATGAACCACCGAGTAGGGTTGTTTCAGCTGAAACTGAATCGGAACGGGTAGATTGGATTCACAGGCCCTTTCCCCCCAGTGGGTGGTTGAAATCCAGTTCCCAAAAAGTGTGTGACTTGTTTGCCATTCTGGAAATTATCCAATATATC
Organism: Breviolum minutum Mf 1.05b.01; assembly: GCA_000507305.1. Lineage (NCBI taxonomy): Eukaryota > Dinophyceae > Suessiales > Symbiodiniaceae > Breviolum > Breviolum minutum. Next base: position 52,477 of record DF241640.1, on the reverse strand, counting down.
CCCCCCTAGTTTCTGCTATGCTAAAGGCTAGAATATGCTAGGTCTTATATATATATATATATTGTGGTGTGAATATTTGTTGAACCTTCCAGCCAGCACTTTTGAGTTGATGCGACGGTTCTTTGGGACCCGATGGTGGGATAGCCATATGCTCCATGGGACTGGAATATTTACTTACACTTGAAACTTATGGTAAATGGAGGTAAATATTCCATACATGGAGCATATGGGATATTCTAGTTCCCTGGATGATCTGGTGTTTGGTTAATTCCTTGGGGCCCCAATTCCAACTCCAACCAAACACCCGATCCGATCGGGTCAGTAGATATTGGCCGATAATGGCTCGGCTCAGAGTGACCTTAAGTAACATGTATTGTGGATGATGAAGGATCACCAAAAGGCGACACCGAAAATGACGAGGGAAACACTCAGAATTTTGCAAGTATTTTCTCGGGCTTTTTGGGTGAATGTCTCATCATTCACCATATTCACCCAGATCGATTCTACGTCGAAAATCACCGGGCCCTTTTTTCCCACGCGTTTGGTCCTGGCAAGATATGATCCGGATCCGCCTTAGATGTCATGTTTGACCCTTTTGGTGTGCAGAATTTTTTGCTGTGGACAAAACGTATTCGTTCAAGGCATAGGTATTCCCTGGAAGTTAAACAGTTCGTTCACCACTGAAAAGTTATTCAAGGCCTCCGAAAAAGAAGCCAGATCGTCTACCATTCCCAGCCACGTTTTTTTCAGTGGTGTTTTGTGGTTAGTTTTTAGGAAATTTATCTTGGGAGTACAACCTTTGGAATTTCCCTCAACATCGAAGTTTGCTCATGCTGAGTTTTATCAAAATGACATTAGGTGCTTGAGATCCCACGAGTGAGATGGATGAAATGCCTTTGTCTGAGTCTGGGTGGATTTTTTTTGGTTCCAAGAAACATTGGTAAAACCTCCCCCATCATGAGGTTAAACTACCCGACCCTCCCTAAAACTAACATAGCACCTGAAAATAGGCCGTCCCAAAAGGAAACTAGTATTCCAACCATCCATTTTCGGGTGCTATGTTAGTTTCCGGGAGGGTAACCTTAATACATGTTTCTTGACAGAAAACATGGGGTGAACCCGCCTCAATGGTAAAAAGGGCAACCCCAAGTCATCTGAAGCCACCAACCGCCAACCTAATGCGCCCAGGTGCGGGTGGTGCAGCTGGGCAGAGATTTTCACGGATGTGGGGCTGGTGATTTGTTGATCCTTTCCCTTGGCCAATGGCTAAACTTTACACCCCCGAAAACTAACATGGAACCTGAAAATGAACCCTGGAAAAGGAGATTCCTATTAAAAACCATCATTTTCAGGTTCCATGTTAGTTTTCGGGGGGGTAAACTTTTTGGGATTCCATATTTAGTAGGGAAAATAAGCCGTTCAAACTTTTATTTCAGGGTCCGGGACGGCCAAGTGAGAAGGGGTCAACCATTCAAGTTCTTTGGGCCGTTGGTTTTCGAGGTTTTTTTTCTCTGCAAACAAACCACAACATGATTTGATGCAATAAAACAACAAGTGAACTGGGTGGTGTGGTTTCAATTTTTTTGTATTTTCATCCCTACTTGGGGAGATGATCCATTTTGACTAATATGTTTGAATTGGGTTGAAACCGCCAACTAGTAAAACAAGTGCAACTTGGCCAATCTTTGGGTTGCTCGTCCCTGAAAAACCCGAAAAAAGTTCGCCCCTCGGAGTTGATCGTGGGGATATTTTTCTCCATGTAACTCCCGAAAAAGTCTTGGAGGTCTCCCTAAGTTTTGCTTATCTATCATGGAATGATTATATACCTAGGTGGTGGTTTCAAATATTTTTTATTTTCACCGGAAGATTCCCAATTTGACTAATATTTTTCAAATGGGTTGGTTCAACCACCAGCTAGATACCCTTTCTCCATCTTTCTCCCATTATCATGGAAAAAGTGTCCATCAGCAACCGGTAAACTCCGGTGAACTAACATAGCAGGCTGGTAAATCCACCATTTGAGTCGATGTTTCTCCTATTAAAAATGGGTGGGTTTTCCAGCCAGCTATGTTACTTTACCAGAGGGTACTTGGAGGATCATCCCAGTTAGTAAGTGGTTAGTTAATCCCCATTTATAAGCCATTTAGCGCATTTGGAAGGGGAAGAACCCTACTTAGGGGACTTACTAACCATCGTTATTAACCATTTACTAAATGGGATGATCCTCCCAGTAACCAACCCCGATTGTGATCAGTTGCAGCACATCAATTGGATCCCAGAAAATGTGTCAGCCCCCTTTTGAAAAAGCCGCTGAAGATCCATAGTCAGTTCTACCCCAAAAAAAAAAGCGACCGAAAACACGACCAAAAACCCCAAAGGTTTAGTAATGGAAATCCCCGAAAATTTCAGGGAAATCTAGGTTGGTGAAATATGATTTCGTCTCTTTTTTCAGACCAAAAATTTATCCATCGATTCGTAAGATGCTTTACAAGGTGGGCCCCGGATCCAGAGCTTTAGCCTATATAAATGGCCTTATAAATATGTAACTGGGGTGATTTCACCCTACTTACAGGAGTTATTAATAACCCCGTTTACACCTGATCCGCGGCCCACCCTGTAGGACCACCAAAAACCTTTGCTCAACCAGAAGCTCAACCCTACTATTGGACCTATTGATATCTAAATCTAGGTGATTGGGTTGAAGTTTCACCCCTACTTGAGGAGATGATCCAAGTTGACTCATGTTACCTAATACTGTGGATGGTTCAGAAATCCTGCCAACCAGTTGAGGTTGGTGGTTTATCCCAATATTTACAGGGTTTTTTATACGTCCCAGGTGGTGCAGGATTTCTTCCATCAACCGTAGTTTTCAAATGAGTGGTTCAACAACCAGCTAGTTTGTGTCTTTCACATATGCAAATACATCCTGTAAGGGATAAGAAACCCAGTTGGACAAATCACACTTTTGCAGATGGTGGGCTTTAATAAAGGTGTGGTAATCAGAGCCAGTCAGGATGAGATGATGTTTTCCTACCAGATTAAAGCCCTCAGTTTTGATGAATTGCGTGTCCTCACTATAAACTAGGGATTTCCAAAAGAAGTACCTAATATCATCCAAACATCCCATTGAAAACGTGGTTGAAAAACTCACTTTTCTTCGAAAAATCCTCCCGAGGTTTGGTGCTCTGATGGCATCGATGCTTTGCAATTAGAGACAAATCTCAACAAGAAAAACTGCCCACTGAGTCGCTCCTTGGTGTCAAGGATAAGATGAAAATCACCCAGCTGAAACGGGCCCCAAAAAGTTCTGGGGAACGAGAAAACGGTCGTTCCGATGACATACTAGGTGGTGGCAACTCAAATATGTTTTATGTTCATCTCTATTTGGGGAAATGATCCAATTTGACTAATATTTTTCAGATGGGTTGAAACCACCAGCTAGAGATTCATCACCCAACTGAAACACCCTAACGAGTTCTGGGGAACGAGAAAACTGTCGTTCCGATGACATACTGCTGTTGATGGTTGGAAGGAATCCCAAGGCCAACCACCGTTTGGATGGTGTTCGGTAACCTTGTTTTCTAATGGGATAAACAACCTCAACCATATCAACCTCAAACTGGTGAGTTGGCAAACCGGATTTCTGGGGGCAACAACCCATGAACAGTATGTATCATCTTCCCCCAAAAAAAAGCCGTGGGCGTTTTTTTGAGTCGTTGATGTTCCGAAGCTCCAGTTTGCTAGGATTCGTTTTGATGATTTGATGGAAGGGATTGTGGAGAAAAAAGCGCTAAATGAATGATCATGAAATTTTGAAGGGGACCTGTTTTGGGAGGAATCATCTATGGTTTTTCTTGAGGGATTTCCGTTATAATAGTGCATTGTTTGGATTACCCGAAAGGTTTTACCTTCCCTAAAACCAACAGCAAAGTCTCCCCTGAAAAGTAGGTATTGGAAGATGAAATTTCCTTTTGGTGGGCAAAAGGCCTGGCCCACTTTTCAGATGTTTCACGGCACATGAAGTTCCACCGGCACCATCACGATCAGCTCCGTCACCGCCACGTGAAGTTCCAGCGGCACATGAAGTTCCACCCGCCTGTGATGGCGACTGTTACTTAGACTTCTGGCGGGGGAAGGACCCCTAGGGCAGGCAGCTCAAGCGAGGTAGATCCACACGACGGTTCACGAGGCTTGACAATTCTTCGCTTTGCTCGGCAGCTCAAGCACCGCAAGCAGATCAAGCGAGGAAAAGTACGATTCCCCGTGGATTTAAGACCGCCTCTGCTTCTCAGCGATGACGATGCAGAGTTCTACCATCCCGTTGGTCGAATGGAGCAGATCATTCCACAAATCGATTCCGGGTCGGAAATTTCGAACCCACCAATTCCAGAATCAGATGATGGTCTACCAAGGGTGATTTGAAACGGTTGCCCACCAACGCTGATGGCTGTTTTTGGCCTGGAATAAACCCAGACAAAACGTCTGGCTTAGAGAAAAAGGCTGTTTTTGGCCCCGGAATTGGCTCAGACAAACCGTCTGGCTTAGGGAGGGTAAATTTCAGTACCCTGCCTACAGCATATCCCTTCCCCAAGCACTTTGGAGTGCATGATTTCCTTTTTCCAGTTTGCTGGGATATGTGATCATTTGAAGGAGGGTAGTACATCAATAAGATCAACAGTATTTGTGGAGGGTTTGGGAGAAACCCAAAGAAATTGGCATTTGATCATTTATTGGAACCCATTGTTTGACGTGTCCAAATAAATCCAAATGTTTTCGAAAATTTCATGGCTGAAAAACCTAGCTGGTGATAACAGCAGGGAGCGATGAACGGAGCGAACGTTGTATCTAAGATGCCTCCGTAACCTTTTGTTTGTGTACGGGTGATTTTTTTACAGATTCTATCATGGTAAATCACCATTAAAACCACCATTTGGTGAATATGTTTGGAAGGTTTTTCCAACCACCAAAAAAAGCACTTAACAGGGAGCGATTCGCTCCGCTACCTTCCAGGTTTCAATCTGCACAACGGGGCGCCCCTTTCCTGGCCTGCGAGCACTTGCAGGTTTTGACACCGTTTTTTGGATGATGCCTTATGTTCCCGATGGTCACTGGCGTCCAGCCGCCAGCACCTTCGGTTGTTTTGAAAGATAGAAAACGGACGCAAAACCAAACTTTAGGGCGGAAAAACAAAATGTACCAATTACTTGGAGGATCATCCCTCCCATGGTGATCGGTTTTGTCCCCTAAGAAATCGGGTTGGTTTGGACCCCTTCCTTACATGGCCGATTTTTCCATGGCTTTTTTTAAAGGGGGTGGATCCGATCACCACGTATCCAAGGCCTTTCGATGATCCTCCAAGTAGCAAAAATTTGCCAAAAAGAGATTTCAACAGATGGTGATTTCCCTTTAAGGCAATTTCCCCCAAAATGCCCTGATCATTCCGTCGGGTTTAGGAATTTTAGGAAATGTTGCCCAAACAGGTCGTACACCTTCCCCCACAGAGTTGAACGTTTCGCTCCGGCGTCCGATTCGCCAAATCCGTTGCTTGGGGGGTTACTTCAATGGGGTTTATCCCCCAGATTTATGAAGTTGATCGACACTGGCACATAAATGAGCTCTGCAAAAACAAAGGGACTTCTGGTTGTTCCATTTGCGAGTTATCAGGAATGTATCCAGCCCTACCCTTATTTCTCGCATTACGATTACACTCTGGTAAACTAACATAGCTGGCTGGAAAATGGGACCCTTTGAAGATGTATTTCGTATTGAAAATGGGGATATTCCATAGGTGAGTTAGTTTACCAGTGCTTGACACCTGATACTGTTGAAGCGAAGCACCGGAAATCAGGAGGTATCAAAAACGTTGGTAAAGAGTGGGATAAACTACCTACCTTAACTCATGGGATGGATTTTGATGCAATTCCAAAAAGTCGAAGTTTTTGCCTAGATACTACAAGGTGGACCCCCGATCCAGTTATAACTGGGCTTATGGGGCCCTGCCCCTATAAATGGCCTTACAGTATAAATTGGAAACTGGGGTTATAACATGTTATAACCTACTTAAGGAAGTTATAACCCTACTTATAACTGGTAGGGGGCCCACCTTGTACCTACCTTCACTGATTGGCTGTCTTCTGCTTTCAGATTTGCAGGTATTGCTATTCTAATGCATTACTACATACAGCATCTGGGTACGAAGGGCGAGAGGGCAATGTGGCTAGAAAATGGCTGGACCTGGGGGTTATGCCAATTTTGTTCCCTCCCCAACACTAATACATCTACCACCTTGCCCAAGAAAAGCGGTCTTTAGCCCCACAAAAACAAATCTTCCAAGTTGTCATTTTTTTTAGGGGTCTATTATGTTGCTTTGAGGGAGTGTATTCGGTTCGTACTTGTGACAGTCTTATACATCTTATACATTCTTATACATAGATATCCCATAGGATCCATAAGTGGTATGTTTGCCAACATTTACCACAAAAATCAGCCAGATGTAGGTAAATACACCAGTCCCATGGATCCTGTGGGATATAGGATATGTATTACTCCAAAAAGTTATTGACCCCCCAATAGCTGGAAAATTGGAATAGAAAAATGAGACAAATTGTCAACTTGTGGTACCTTTCGGATGGGGCAACGGCCGTCATACCCATTTAGGGGGAAGAAACAAGCGGCAAATGTACGTATGGTGATTTTTGAGGGACTTTCCTTACCCATAGGATCCATGGGACTGGTAAATGTAGGCAAATGTACCATACATGGGTCCTATGGGCATGGTAAATCACCGCGAAAAAAAGCAGCAATGGTATGGTGAATTTGTGGAATTTGCCTTCTAGTAGTACACCCCGGACAAGAAACATGGAACCTGAAAATCACATGTTTGAAAGGAAAATCATCTGAACCAAACCTTCATTGTTAGGTTCCATGTTATTTTTCGGGGGTCTACATTGTTTGGTTTGTTGTCATACAAAAAGACTCCTGAAGGCTTCAGAAATTCAGACCACCGGTTCCAAAATCTGCTCTTTAGTGGATGCAAATAATCGGTGTTTGGAAGTGAATTTTTATCGTGACGTTCAAGGACTGAAAGGCAAGTAAATACCCTACCTGAAACTAACACTAGGTGGTGGTTTCAAATATTTTTTATTTTCACTGCTTGTCAAATGGGAAATGATCCCATTTGACTAATATTTTTCAAATGGGTTGAAACCACCAACTAGAACAGCTTGCCCCTGAAAATTGATGGTTGGGAGACTGCTTTGGCCTATGTTCAGGGGCGAACTTGCTGTTAGATTCAAGGAGGGTAAATGACAGTCTTTCAGTCAAATCTTAGAATCCAACTACTTGGATGTCCCGTTGGAGGCTAGGATCCGTGGTTAGTAAATGGGGGTTATAACCCCAGTCTATTCCATTTACAGGTGAAATAACCCATAGATCCGTTCTCCAGTGATCCTAACCAACCCAACCGAACATCCAAATATGAAACACATTTCACCTAGGGAAGGAGTTTGAGATGCTGATAAGCACCCTTCTAAAATTACCTTCAGTCACACGGGGAGTTAACGTGTAACACGTGGCCATGATTAGACATATGTTTATGCTGGTTCAATGAAGGGGTGATTTTACACCGCTTGTGCCAGGAAAATCCTTATACATCGGATTATGAATGGTTAAAAAGAAGTTTTTGATAGCTTTGCTTTCAGGAAGGCTATATGTGCTGGGGTTGATGAACTCCTTGTTTTCCCCTGTAGTAGGAAGATGGTCATCAACTCATCAATAGTGGTTTACATACCTATTATAAGCATTCCCTATTACAGGTAGGATAACTATCCCCAATATAAGGAGTTGATGGACCCTGGCTCATATAGCTGCTTCTGTTGAAGCACCACTTGGGTTTTTTTCCCAAGTTCAAAAAACTAGTTAGTGAGTCTTTTGAGCCACATGAGTGGGTGGATTCTTTTAGAAACACGCACGTAAACTACCTACCGGTCACAATCACCTGTAGTGGCGGGTTTCTTCCGCCCAGGAACTACTTGGAATCTGCAGCAAAGGTCTGCAAAGATGATGGACAATTAGCTTCTCATCTCAACAAAAAAAGAGGCTAAGAACTTAATTTCTGACTCAGTCAATGGATAATCTATAAAGACTTTAGGGGATTGCATATTCAGGAGAAAAAATGTGTTTCATGATCCCTGAGTAAGATGTTAGAAGATTTTATGTTATGGATGTTATGGTCTTCCAGTTCGTACCTTCTGAGTAGGTCCAGGTGTTTTTTCCCCCCCATAAAGAAGGAGCATATCTTGATAGCCACTGGTGGTGGGAGTGGGACTGGGCCTGGTGGTACTATGACCAGGCAGGCCCACAAACACAACAATGACAAAACTTATTTCAGAAGTTACATTGTACTGCTATTGCAGGACCTCATGGCTTGGGTCAATGCCGATAACCCTATCGAGGTGTGGGTGGCTAAGAGTGGGAGGAGGAAGGCAGGGGGTCACATGCTTTGTTAGCTTGGCAGGTTGGAGGAGGTGAGGAGGTGGCAGTCCCAGGCAATAAGAGCTGCCCTCCACAAGGAAGAGCCAAGCAGAACTGTTCAACCAACGGACGGGTTCACATTGCTGGGACTGGAAGGTCCCTGAAGAGCTGGTGGCCAACGTGCTGGGCCTCCTGTGAGCCCTTGATTCGCCAGGCAGGAATAAAAAACTGTTTAAGAACACACTTGTTGAGAAAGTGGCTTGGAAGCAAGAATTTCTAAATTTTGGAAATGCTGTAAATTGCAGGTGCCTTGGGTGAGAGGAAAGAAGTTTCACCCCAAACTAAGAAGTTTCACCCCAAACTCAAAGACTCCTTGGCTGCCCAGCTGGAGCAAAACAATGTGGTGGCAAGAGATTTGCCTCCTGTTGCAGTAAGCGCATGAATGTGCAACTACGTACTTTGTGCATGGCAATGCGCCACCTTGGCATTTGCAGTGTTATTGTGTGGCTGACAGGACTACTGGAGCTTCTGGGTCCGTTCAAGGCTGGTAGGACCACCAACATGCAGAAAGTGTTTGCCACTGGCGGGTTCATGGTAGGAGCACCACCAACCGAACGCTTTCCTTTGTTTCCTGGCAGGACTGGACCTGGCAACCGGATGGGAGGCCCTGGAGTTGGCAGCAGCGTGAGAGAGTTGAAGTGTATCACAACAGACATGTATGGATACATGGATTTGCGATCAGGAAATCATGGATTTGCGATTTCAACTGTCAATGATGGAACAGGCCAGAAACAATGCCGTGGACAGAGGAGGAGATCACCGAGTTTCATGAAAAGATCTTGTCGCATCGGTTGCCTTTCCTTTATAAACGTGCCTCTGAAAGTGGGGCAGTTCCTCTCGATGGCCGACTGCGTGAGTACACTGAGCACTTGCGGTGAAAAAATGAAAAGCAGCCGGCCTTTCTGGTGTCAAAAGGTCAGATCTTGATCGTTTTGTTAAGAATGCAGGTGTTTATTGCGTTCCAATCTTCGGCTGAGGCATGGCTGAAAGGATGCCAGCCTATGCCAGCAGTTGTTTTTCCAAAGTTGCTTTGTTTTGGGTGGCTGAAAGGATGCCATTATGGAGTTTCTTAGGTGGCAGCGTGATGGTTTGTTCCCCTACCAAATTCTAGTATTTGTTAGTCCTTTGATTGCTGACCCCTTGAAAATTCTACGGGTTTAGTGAGAGGTTGTGCATATTTGAGCGTTCAGTGTCACATGTGTGAAGAAGGGAAAGAGCCTGAAAATTTCCGGGCAGCCTTGGAGTCCTTTTCCTAGCCATGAGCTGAGGGCTGATCAGCCCTGCCCGCATGTATGCTTTATATTGAAAGACCCATTGGGGGGCAGTATCCCCAAAGCAGAGCAGCAATGAACTGCAGCCCCAAAACGGCACAGGGTGAAGCTAGAAAACGACACCATCTACGAACTGAAGACCGCCATTGAGAATTTGAAGAGCGAGATTGATGCGACGCATACAAGACTTGACCGGCGACGACAAAACCGTAATCGCGAGAAGGTCTTCATCTTGAACATGTTTCACCCCAACAAAAAGGATCTTTTAAGAAGAGAAAAAAGTGCGAGTTCCCCATTTTCACCTTTGATGTCAGTCTTCACCCCGACAGCATTTAACCTTGATGAACATTCTCATCCGTTTCCGAGGTTGGACGTGGTCTTCAAGAAGTCCATTTGGTGTTTGTCACTGGCAGGGGATAGGTTCTTGGCAGGACCACCACCTTTGTTTTCTGGCGGCAGGACTGGACCTGGCTTCGACTCAGGCAGTGTCTTACAGATTGTTGTGGTTGGGGACTTTGTTACGGTGGTGCAGCTGAGGTGCAGGTCCTTGTGTTGCGGGAATTTGAGGCTATTGCAGCGAGGTGGTGGGAGCCTGAGTTCTGCTGCTTGGCGCGCAATTTTTTTTATTGCATCAGACTTTAACACCCATTGGGAAACAGGATGGGAGGCTCTGGAGTTGGCAGCAGTGTGAGTAAGTGTTAGTCACTGGCAGGGGATTTAGATTCTCCGTAGGACCACCACCCAACCCAGTGTTTTCCTTTGTTTCCTGGCAGGACTGGACCTGGCAGAGGGAAGCAGTTTTGGATTTGGGGGATAGCAAGAAAAAGCCAGGTTTTTTCCTAGTTTTGGTTCTTGGTAGGGCCAGCATCGTTCAAATGGTTGTATTTATATGTGGGTTCGCAGTGTCAGGTAGTGTTTGTCACTGGCAGGGGATAGGTTCTTGGCAGGGCCACCACCAACCCAATGTTTTCCTTTGTTTCCTAGTTAGGAAACCAAGAAAGCACACATTCTTTGCTAGTTTTGGTTCTTAGGTATCCCACTCCGTTTTTAATGGGTCCGACCTGAGACCCTCCTCAAAAGGTACTGGGAGGACTTTGGAAGATTGGAGTTATAAGTTATATATATAATATTCATAAATATTTCATAAATATACCGGATAGATGGATGTGATATATTGGCTCGTTGTTTTTGGCATTTTTGTAAAAAAACAGCTGTGGACATTGAATCTATCTTTCCCTTAAAGTTTGCCGGGCGATGCTTTCACAGGATGTCTTGATGTTTACCCAAAAAAGATTGGCGAAATGATCCAACTGTTTGAGGGCTATCTTTCAAATGAGTTGAAACCACACCTGGGCAATGAAGAAAAACCTGGTCATTTGGGTCACAAAGGGGGTTATACTACCTAGTTATGTAAGGATCAAAATATACCATGATAAGGATCCCTATTAGACAACCAGGATCATGGAAAGTAAGGGACCCCGGGTTTTTTTCGTGGCTCACCTAGGGTTGTTTACCACAATTACAACAAGGCGTGAAAGGAAAAAATGAGTTTCATGTCTATCAGAGGCATGACGATTTGGGTTTCATATCTATCTGTCAATATCTTACACCCCCGAGTTTACTAACGGCTGGATACCCAAAATGATGGGATGGAAAAGATAAGTCCCTTCAAACATCGCATTTGTTGGTATCTATGTTAGATTTCTGGGGCGTATAAACTTTGATTAGACAAGAAAAGGCAAAATATCCTTAGTAGTCCTTGTTGATGATGTTTTCATGTAGCAGGTATATATAGGGGATGAAATCCTACCCAGTTATGAGAAACCATTATCCGGATCCGTATTAAACAACCAGGGTTCAATGGAAAGTAAGGGGCCCTGGGTTTTTTTCCCGGGCTCATGTGAAGACCTTGGACGTGGTCAGGGGCTGGGAGCTCCTTTGTCGCATTCAAGACTTCTCGCCTTCTCTTTTTTCTCTTTTATGGCTTCTCGAATTATGATAGAGCACGTTGAAGTTTTGAAAGAGACAGCGACAACTGTCAAAATCATTGATGGAGCAGAGATCAAAAGGATATCGAATCAACCGGTGCAAACCAGGCAGACTTTCCCTCGAATGAAAACAGAGTTTTCGCAGTTTTCGTTTGAGATCAACATTGAGGGACAATTTTACGATTTTTTGGTAGACCCTTTGAAAAAATGAACTGTTTAATCAAATACCAGGTAGTGGTTTCAATTATTTTTGATGTTCATCCCCATGTCGGTAAGATTTCCACTTTGACTAATATTTTTCAGATGGGTTGAAACCACCAACCAGAGTATGTTTGTTACCTCCTTTTCAAGGAACCTCGGAAGCGATATTTCAACAGACCCAAAGCAAGAAAACCCCAATGAAATCGCATCAGTCCAGGTGGTGGTGGTCACCTCGGCGCAGTGTTTGAATTGGAATTTGCTCAATTGCCACTTGGTCAAGTTTTGTCGGAAAATCCATTCCCTACAAATCCAATTGGGGTGTACAACCAAGGTGGTTGGATCCCCAGGGATTCCAAGAGTGGGTAATGCAGAAATGTTGACCCAATTTGCGACCGCCCTCCCGGAAATTGGACGAATTCATACCCAAACAGAAACATCATGTAGATACTTTTTCAAAAAAATCATGTTTCGTATCTATTATTCAATTTTGTAGTCGTTTTTTACTGGTTCAAGTCTTAGTTGAATCAGAAAGAGTCACCAAAAGAAGCCATTTGCATCATGAACGAAACCCAGCTAGTTCTTGTGTGCTTAGCTTCAGTTTGAGGGTGGCAAAAACTAGTGTTGAGATTCATATTCTCGGTGGCACCACTAAAAAATGGAACGATAGCTTTGGAGGTTTGTTTTTTTTAGTGATGCTTTACGGATTCTGCCATGGTATTTATCACCATTAAACCAATTTTTTTCCCAACCACTTAACAAGCGAATGTAAGTATCTGAGACGCCAGTACCTTGTTTGTTCTCAAGCTGCCGCAACGGTTCCAAGACAAGATTTTGTTTCAAACGTGTTGTAACAAGATATTTCTAGAAGACTAATATGATTTCCATCTGATACTTCAGCTCCCTGGTGTTCTATTTAAGCACTATGAACCAGAAGATCCCCACCCATTTTCCAAAGCGGAAACAATTCGCAATGGATTCGAACATACTCTTGTCCGGGGGTTCAGAAATCCTGCAACCAATCTGAAATCAATGTTTCGCCCGGTTTTACTACCCAAAATGTTTGAATCATGTACAGTAGCAAAGCTTGGATTTGTTTTTATTTTTCTTACGGATTGTACCATGGCAAATCATCACCATGTTTCACCACCATTTGGGAGACTATGTTTGATGCAGATCCAGGAAAGGGGGGGGAGTAGATCCAAGGCTTTTGAATTTCAGGGGATCACCTGGTGTTTTTTTCCCATTTGTTCCCCATAGTTGGAGGATCATTCCAGTTAGGTTGTAAGTGGTTCTTAACCATCGACCATGGTGATCGGTTTCGTTTAGTAAGGATCAGCTTGTGGGACCCGTTCCAAATTTCCTTTTTATGGCTTACAAATTGGAGGTTACTAACTAATTACTCCCATAAGTAGGGCATTTTCACCTCAGTTACCCATTGATGTTCGGCCATTTATAGGATTTTATAGGGGTTATAATAGATTTATAACTTCATTCATTGCCAACTGGGATCCCATCCTCCCAGTCCTGGGAGCCCATCCTCCACAGGTAAACCGAGCTACAACGGCCGTGACTTACTCCCTGAAGTGCGTTGGTTCGATGCTTGGAACAAGAAAAATGGCCCCCGAAGTCCTGTTGTAAATGGAGATTTATCACATCCCCTATTTACATAGCACATTGAAAATTCATTGAAACTCCCTAGCGGCCGAAACTCCCTGAAACTGGCACCTGATTCGCAACTGAAAATAGGGTTGTTATCCCAAGTTTGGAAACTTTCCCAACCACCATTTCAGGGGTAAACTTGCTGTCAGTTTTACGGAACTATAGACCCACTTGCAACTGGGAGTTAGACCATTTCTTGCAGGGTTTCGACTTGGACCTTGAGAGACAACCTTAAGGTTTGCACGAAAACACGCGTTTCGTTGAGTTTCCATGAGTGTCCAAGCAACGGATCATGGGATCAGATCCATGTGGTTTTTTCCAGATTTGGAACAAGGTGGGCCCCCCTACCCGTTATGAATGGGGTTATAGTTATAACTTATAACCCCTATAGATGGCCAAAAAAATGGGGAACTGCGATGATTTCACCCCTATAAGTGGAGTCATAGGACCTTCCTTATAGCTGGTGTTTGGGCCCACCGTCGAGTTTTTTCATACCAGACTCATGGGGGGGACTTTTGTGCAAGTCATGCATCTCCAGTCAGCCACAGGTGAAAAGTGAGGATGTTTAATGTGACTTGTATAGATTCACACAAAAAAACAAGCAACAACACCTGGCATAACAAGCCAGCTAAATTGATATCTACATAATTTCTGGCCAACTTATAGCGACCTCACACGACCTGGGCCCTCAAAAGGTAGCTGAGGAATGGAAATCCCCTTATCTACAGAAAATCTAGGTTGGTGAAATATTGAGTTCCTCGGGACACTACAGTTGCCTGGGAATCTCAGCGTCTCACAGGCGCATCAGTGGGAAGGTTGGTGAATATTATGATTTCAATTTTGCCAGATAATTTCCATTATGTAACCTGAATTTTTCCTTCAAATAATTCCCCAAGATGCTTGGATTCGATGTTTTGGATGGGATCTTCCCCCACTTTTCCAGTGATTCAGGAAGGAAACCCCCGCCAACTCCTCGAGGACGTTTCGCCCTTTGAGAAGCATGGCTATCAAAGCCGTTTCGGTGATGGACGCGACCGCTACGTCGACACGCCGGTCTTTCATAGGTGCCAACGGGGGGTCACAAGTGTTGCGTCCACTTTTGTGAGTATAGCAAGCTCAGTACTTGGTACATACAAGTGGGTTGGTTAGCTAAATTATTGGATAATTCCATACACCCTCGAAAACCAACATGCAACCCGAAGATTTATGGTTTATAGATGTTTTTCCTTTTTCAAGGGGCCTTTTTCGGGTTCCATGTTGTTTAGCTACCATGAAGCTCCCGAGCTTCTAGGTTCTCATTGAAAAAAGTTGTGAACAAAGTAACTTTTCAATCGCATGCCCATAGTCATCAATGTAGGATAGTTTTACCTACAACAATAAAAAAACTAAATGTAAGTAAATCTACCATACATTGATCCTATGGGTAATTTGACTTTAATTCCTTTGCAAATGGTTATCAATGATCCCAATTAAAGCCACTAGCCATTGATTGTTAGCAACCCCAGATGGATTCACCCAGATGGATTTGTCAGACTCTTGTAAAAGGTGGTAGCATAGAATCATTTAATTGGCAGCATATACCGCTTATATATTGCCTTCTAGGGTGTTACATGATCCCTGCCAGCTGTTACCAGAACCAAAGTCATCCATTGATATTGGTTGGTGTATTTTCAAGAATCCTACTGCCTTTCCCGAAACCCGTTAGGCCAAGAACCATGGCTTACATTCATCTCTTATAAAGGGAAGCATTTATTAACCTTCACGTTTGAAACACTGGGAATTTCCAGTGTTTAGTAGCAGGGGCCAAATAATTCTTACAAATCTTCGGTATTGCAGTGTGTATGTAGCTTGGGCCTCCTTAATCCTTATCACGGGACATATTTAGAAAGACTCGCAAGAAGAAATGTGTGTATGTAACTTGGGCCATCAATAACACATGAAAACGCATGAAATAAGAGTGAATGTTTTTGTTGTCCGTGTCTTTGTTAAAATCATCAGCCATCTTTCATGGGGTAAGAGAAGTCAAGAAAAACACATGGCATAAGAATCGAGAGACTTGAAAAAAACATGGCATAAGAAAAGCACATGGCATAAAAACACATGGCATTTGAACATGCCCACCACACTCAAGCGCCACATGAGACTTGGCGGATGTGGTTCTGGCAAGATGAGTCAAGGCAAAGATGGAGTCCGTTTTCAGATGCCACTTGGAGACAAAACGTGGATTGAAGTCGCTTGTGGTGGCAGTGATGAAGACGACGTGTCCAAATTCAAGAGTGGCACGATGTACATGATGTCCAAGGAACTCAGCAAGAGTCTCACATGTCCTTTGACAATGACTGGCTTCAAGGTGGAGCCGAAGGCAGATGGCAGCCAAGGGCATGGCTTTTCCTTGACTCATGAGTCTGATTGGTGCTTTTTACCGAAGCGCTGCGTGAAAAGTCAAAAGAGGATGCCAAAGCGCTGCGTGAAAAGTGGACATCAGGCAACATTTGCCGCGACCTGGCAAGAACTCGACCTTCGGCTCTGAAAGTTCCAATGGGACCCATCCATGGCAAGCTGACGACCAAGAAGCCATTCCTGATGTTGACGCAGTGCCTGACTTGAAGCGCATATCATTGACCTATTTTTGAAAATTGTATTTTTTTAGTTATTAGTTGCAGTTGCCTCATGGTACATATTGATTTTTGCAGAGGGTCACTCAGTCTGAGGCCGATTGCAGTGACGAAAGACAAGCCTGTCAAATTCTACAAACGGTTAATTGGTGGTTTGGGACCTCTTGTGGTTTGGGATTCGAATCGGGGTGCTCCTAAGATTCCCAATCCTTTTCATTTAAGGGGACCCAATCGGAATCCAAACCACCAACCCGGGCCCCAAACTTCCAATCATCCCAGGACTTGTAACTAGTTAGCACCTATGGTCTATGGTTAATAAGTCCCCTAAGGATCGGGTTGTGGGACCCCTTACAAATGGCCGAACTTCATGGTTTATAAATGGGATTATGGGGTTTACTCACCACTTACTATCTGGGATGATCCTCCAAGCATGGGCTCGAAGGCTTTGCGACACCGTGGCGGTGCTGTGGCGCCTAACTGAAAATTTCTCAGGGCCGCCTTCAGTCACAGATGCTCGACCCGTGTGAAAGGGATCTTCGGTTTCTGGTTTCAAGGGCCGGTTTTTTTTGTGATACTGGTGATGGTTCAGAAATCTGGCTAATTAACCAGTTGCGGTTGGTAGTATCTCCCATTATTTGCACGGTTTTATACATCACAGGTGGCGCAGGATTTCTTCCGTCAACAGTATGAGGCGGAACATGTGGTGAAGAGGTAGCAGCATTGAGATCCACTTTTGCGAAAGTTTTGAGGAGCACCTTAAGGGAGTTGTAACCCCTATATATATTTATATAAAGGATTCTCAGAAGAAGTTGAGATGTTTTTCCCTATATGGTTTGTCAAACAAGTATAAAACAAGAGACCAATTACATAAAACTTGAAGCATTGGTAAAAAATTAGTCATTGCAGCAAAAAGTATTATATAAATCGAAGGTTTTTAGGAAATACTGTATAGTACGGTGCCCAGAGATATGAATTTGGAAAAAATGTCATTGGGTAGTGAGTGAACATCCCCAGTGAGATCACAGTTAATTCACGGTTCGCATTTTGGGTACTTTGCTGACATAATAGTAGGGTTTCTATACCCACTATTAGGATTCCTGTCATTAAAGGTGAAATGAGTTTATCCCCAATCTAAGGAGTTGATCGACCCCAGTAGATATGGGCAATTAGCGTAATGGTTTCAGTGCCAGCAACCATAGTATTTTGCCGACATTTTTGTTTTGACCCCACCCCAAGTTTCCTAGGAAGATGATATCCTCGCGCGGAAGAAGCTCTTGGAAGAGGCAAAGGGCAGGGATGACATGGCCACCGGGAATTTCCCTCACAGACTCAACCAATGACTGACCATTAAACTATTTGGGGATTACATGTTTAGTATCATTTTGTGGGAAAAAAAGAGTTCAAATTCCTATTTCATATGGTCCGAAATGGCTGAGTAAGCTAAGCGTGAAGATGAAGACCAGTTTTTCAAAAAATTCTGGGGAAAATACCCAAGCAACAAGTACAGCCTGGGAGTGGCCAAAAACAGTGGTATGCTCGGGCATGGGGCACCCCATCAGAGGTTTGAAATACTGCATCGCTTCAAATCAAATTTCCCAAAAACATACTGTTCATGCCAATGTAAACATCGGGCATTTCCAGTTTTCTCCACTTAGGGTGTCATGACAGCACATTGTTTCTTTTGAAAAAAATGGGGGCCTTCTCCACATCAACTGCTCAATTAGCCAAAAGTTTTTGCGCCATCAGTATTTTGCAAGAAACAAACATATGTGTTAGGGATTGGAATACTTTGATATCCTGTTGGAAGGAAACTAGGATCAATGGTCAACATACTCCGGTAAAGTAACATGGCAATCTAAAAGTGCCATTTTTAATGAAAGATACATCTCCAAATGGTTGTTTTTTCCACTGTCATGTTAGTTTTTGGGGGTGCACCGAAACATACAAGTCTATTCTTTCCACCTGGAAATTGGAATGGGTTTCAACCTAAAAAGGGTGGTGTTTGTTTAAGAACTTACAAAAGAAAACAGCGCTCACTTGGATGTCCCAGGAAGTTAGTAACAGGTTAGGATCAGTGGGTTATGACCCCAATTCATCCCCCAGCTATAAGTAGGTTATAACTCAATAACTAACCGTTTCCTAACTTCCTGGGACATCCAAGCAGTTTTTTTTCATAGGGTATTACACCCCTGAAGTCAAATCGGGGCCCCCTGTTTTATAGGACATTCCGAACTTAAAAACCATCCTGGGTCGTGGTTTCAAATATTTTTGTATGTTCACCCCGAAATATGGGGAAGATTCCCATTTTGACTAAGATTTTTCAAAGGGGTTGGTTCAAACACCCAACCAGTTGGAAACCATCCATTTTGAAAGATTTTCTGTTGTGAAAGGACCCATCCCAAGACATCTAAACGAAAGGTCCTCTAGGATGAAGGCCCCAAAGCTATTGCTGTTGGGGAAAAGGAAGAGCCACGGTTGGTTGATCGCACGCTTGGCCCGAAATGATTTGCCCAGATGTATATAGCCCCTCAAATTTTTACCTTCCCAAAAGGAAAATCATCTTCCAACCATCCATTTTCAGGGGCTATGTTAAACTTTGGGGATGTAGATTCACATGACGTGAAGAGGCACAATTTTCACATTCTCCCCCAAAAATTCTCTTGAGTTGGTGATCAGATGTTATTTCACCCGTAAATACTTTTGTTTGAGGGGAAATTCAACTTCTTCACCAGGTTGGCACATCTTCCTGGAATATCATGTTTTTCTTCCTTCGTTATTCCAAGTCCTTTGCATTCTTTAGGCCACGTTTTGGGGACTGCTACCGAGTGGTCTACGATACTTCAAGTGTCACAGTGCTGGTGGACGCTTCATGGAGCGATGCAAAGTGGAAGGGCTTTGGGGGCAGCGTCACTCCAGAACTATCACCAACGACCCTTGCACGTCTGTATGGATATGACACCTCGCAGTGCGTCAAGATTGACAACCTACAAGAAGCAGCATGCCACAAATGTTCACAGTGGTACCTCAGATGTTGAATCTGGTCTCACGAATGATTTCGGATGATCGCTACCAAGGTCATGTACATGACCTTGATTTCTTGAAAGCCGACTTGCAACAAAGTGAGAATGCGTTGCCAGTTGCTCTACAACGTGTGGCATAGTAGCAGCAGCAATGGCCAGACCTATAGTTCCTGCTTCAGGCAAGTCCAAAAATGTAAGACTATGTTGTTCATCTCAGAAAAGAAGTGATTTGAAATTTGGTGAAACAAGGATGTTCCAAGTAACTTTTCTGTTAGAAATTGTTTTTTCATTGCACGATGGTGCCAGGTTTTGTCCAGAGATGTTAGAGCCAGTGGTTACGGTTAATAAGTAACACAAACACCACCTTGCTGGTTTCAACATGAGCCAGCTTGCTGGCTGACGGATTGGGAGTTCTGGAGGGTTTGTGTTCTACGGGGGGTCAATGATAAAATCATTTTCCAGAAGGATTTCAACGATCTGTATGTCTTCGACAGAGGCCGAAAGGCATGCATGAAGGAATCACTATGGCAATCACTGCCCCCGTGGAGATCTCAGATTGGGAATCCCCATAAACTAAACCTTCATTTGCCACTGGAATCTTGGGGTTTTAGCAGGTTAGATCCAATCGAGTGACCAGTTGACCTTGGTTATTTGCTGTACATACGGGGGTTAACTATTTAGATTATAATGGGCCAACATATGGATCCCCATCAAAATTAACAAACTTAAGCCAGTATTTCACGGTTCATGTCACAGCTCCAGGTAAAAAAACACTCCGGTAAAAACTAACATAGCTGGCTGGGGAAATCCACCATTTGAAGTTGTATCTCCTATTAAAAGTGGGTGGTTTTCCATTGCTATGTTAATTTATCAGAGGGTAAATCCAAGTGATACCACCAAGTTGGTTCCTTCCTGGAATGGGGCATTTTCTTGCCGAAACATCCGCTTCAGGTGGGCAAGATCGAGGACTCATGGGTCATACGGACACGGGGGGGATGGGGGACACGAAAACCCGAATGAATTCAGTAAATCCTTCGATGTGTTTTTCAATTGCGACTATTGGAAAAACACATGGTATACTCCCAAAAAAAACAAAAAGGCCGGATGAAATGGAGGTTATACTTGTATTTTCCAAAAGTGGTGGATAGATACACCGTGATCGCTAGTGCTCTTTTGCCTCTGACTGTTCGGTGTCACTTCTTGGTTTAAATGCACAAGAGCTGAGGGGAGAACACTCTATCTGTATCGAATTTTCCAGAAGTCCCAGGATTACGGCAGGTGAGCAGTCATCAAAACCCTGCTTCTTTGCTGTATATGGGAGATTATACTACCAAGTTATACTATAGGAACCAGCGAATCATTAGCAGATATCATTCACAGCTACCATTTGAGCGGTGATCAGTTCACCCTGGTGAAGCTTGAGTTTATGGTCACATCCACCCAGATGAAAAAGTTGAGGTACCGACTAATCTGAGCAAATGCCCGAAAATTTTGGCAATTTGGTGTACATAAGGGGATTGGTACTACCCAGGTTTTTCAGGGATGATAGTTAAGCCATTATCAGGATCCGTATGAACCAATCGTACCAGATTTGATCCCTGTAAATGTTCAATCCACCCTTCAGCCAACTTGAGGACGAGACGAGTTGAGGCCGCCGAATGTCAACCAGTTGCGGTGTGCGTGGATGGTTTTCAAGGTTTCCGGGGGGGTTACAACATAACCTATGAACATCCTTTTCAGTAAATGCACCTAAAAATTTGACACTGATACAAAAAATTAAGATTTGGAAAATGTATTTCCTTTCAAATAAGAAGAATCTTGGGTATCTATATGCAATTTCAGGGGGGTATTTCTTTAATGGCTTGGTTGGAAGATCACTGCCCAATTTATATTGGAAAATTCGGACATACATCTTTACTCATTCATTCATGGTGGATTTGTTCACCAAATTTCATTCTCTTCGTGAAGATATCATTCGATTTTTGACACTTTTTAACACAAACATCTGTAAGTGAAGTTCCCCTCATTTACCTAAACATGATCCCGAACCGTTTTCAAATGTTTGAATTAAACTCAAGCGTTCGTTCCTTACATTTGAACTGGGCCATGCTTAGCGTGATGGGCATTTATGAGCAATCACATGCTTGGATGTCCCACGAGTTAATAAACGATTAGTATATGGGTTATAACCTACATATAAATGTGGTATATTGTGGGTATAACCCACTGATCCTAACCTTTTACTAACTTCCAACGTGACATCCAAGTGACCATTTTCCCTTCTCGTACTCAATGGTCCGAGCAGTTGGATCGCAACAAGGTGAGGATGGTTGGCGCCAACCAAACTCACATTCCCTCTCTTTGAGTTGTTTAAGGTGACCGCTTTTTACGGATTCGATCCCATGGTAAATTGCCATGAAAAAACACCATTTTGGGGAAGATGTTTAGTTTTTTTGCAACCACTAAGCAGAAGCAAATCTAAGTCCTTAAGGCACTTTTGAAAGAAAGTCCGAGTTACATAGCTCACCAGCTACTTGGAGGATCACCCAGGACTTGTAAATAGTTAGTAAGCCCCATTTATAAGCCATGAAGTTCGGCCATTTGGAAGGGGTCCCACAACCCCACTTAGAAGCTTACTAACCATGTTTGTTTGATATTAACCACTTATTAAATCTAGGTGGTGGTTTCAAATATTTTTTATTTTCACCTATTTGGGGAAGATTCCCATTTTGACTAATATTTTTCAGATGGGTTGAGACCACCAACTAGAAATGGGATGATCCTCCAAGTAGTCATTGATTCAGTGCTTGGAACTTTTATTTTGGGCACATGAAATCCACACCTTTGAGAAATCCGCCAGGGTGGTGGAGTTCATCCCCTGGGTGTGTTGCGGTGATTGTCTCAAAATGCTTGAAAGATTCAAGTTTAGGACTTATAGGCGGACAAATTTGCCCAGCGATGTTTTTCACAATTTGTTGGTGATATATTTGCAAATACACACATATGTTTTGAAATTATCATTTGCCCAGCGATGTTTTTCACAATTTGTTGATGACATATTCGTAAATACGAACACATTTCTCATTTGCCTAGAAATGTGTGCAGAATTTCTTGATTATATGTTTGTATTTGTATAAACTTATGTCTCAAATTCTTAAACCTTATAAACCAGCTACCCAAAAACCAGAAAAAGGTCCCAACTCCCAACTTTGCTGGGCGCATGGTTTGAGTCGACCGACAACCCCAACCGCCAGATACCATCTCAGACATCCAGCAACAGAGCCATCTCCAATTGTCGCGCCGGGAAAAAAATGATAGGCAGAGTCGCGCCAGAGGTAAGTGGAAGGAAAAAAGCATTAAAAAAAACTGGTTGTTCAGGGTATATAGGGATTATACTACACTGTTATATGGGGATTTTAATAAAGCATTGTAAGGATCCCCATTAACGAACCAGTATAATGGAAAGTAGGAGGGTTTTTTTCGTGGCTCAAGTGGGAGGAAATAAGATGTGTATAGAATACATACCCTTCCTCCCATAATCACGGAAGTGGAAAATGACCCCCTATTGTAAAGGAAAGAAGTCTTGAGGAAACCCATTCCAACTTCCAAGATTATGGAAGGAAGAGTATGTGTATATGACTGTATATGTAATTAATTGATATATTTTTCACAACTTGCATACAGTATACTCGCTCAGCCAATGGCCAACCTTTAAACTTTTGGGGATGACAAGTTCTACGGATGCACTGTGGTTTTTTTTTCTGAGGCGTCGAGCTGCTGAGTGACGCGAAAAATATCGTGGCTGTGGTGGAAAAATCTCCCTAGGCCCATGCAGTCAAGAGGGCGGGATGTTCTTGAACTGAATTTATCATGTCTTAAGTTTTACAGGGAATGCCTAAGGTTTGGGATTTTTGAAGGGTTTGGAAAACCCGAAATAAAAAAGAACATTGTGAGTTCTTTTCTGTTCATGAATTGTGTTATTTCCTGCAGCAGTGCAAATCGCCATGTTGGAGACAAACAAAAAAAACCTTCTGATCGAAAAAATTGCATCCACCCCAAAAAGATCCTCCACAACCAGCTCATGCGAATCTAAAGGACCCACCCCCCAAAATGCCACGAAATAGCCGGCCTTAAAGGGGTTATCAACCATCATTGTCATCATTGTCCCTTAAATTTGGGGTGCGTAGCCTTAGATTCCCATGAACAGCTGCCAGTTGTGAAAAAACTCAGCTGGCCAAAGTGCCAGTGGCGGAAAAAACACTCGGCCAAGCTCAAGGAAGTTGGTGAAGATTGATGGTAAAGCATGAAACAAAGGGGGCCCTACTCCAACCGTTGAAAACTAGCTGCGCAAATGAGAGCGACACCACAACTACTGGTTTAGTAAGAGAATCCCCCCAAAATACCCGAATTCAGGTTTACGGATTATACTACTTTGCCGGGAACTATTTGGTGGTTTCCAAATATTTTTCTATGTTCTACCCTGCCTAGCGGAGATGATCCAGTTTGACGGGCATATTTGTCAGACGGGGTTGAAACCGAAACTTAGAAAAGGAAAATGAAGCTCAGAGATTAGGAAGAAAATAACATGGCAATATAGGGCATCACCTAATTTTCAATAGGAGATACATCTTCCAATGTTGTGTTTTTCCATTGTCATGTTAGTTTTCCGGGGTGTAATACTCTGTTTTTTTGGTACTTTTTCCGGGTGATTTTTGTTTGAACTTTCTACAATAAACATCATCACTTTACTATTGTTCATGACCATTTGCTTGCAATGTTGTGGAAATTTCTTCCAAGCATCGAAGCTTCGCAAACGATGCGGAAAAAAAACTGGTTTCAGATATGTTATAGTTAGGGAGTTATACATGTTATACTATGTTGGGGCTTATCTTTTTTCTCAGCCCTTCATGGGAATCCATATCAACCAACCAGTATGTAATCGATTGGAACAGAGGCATCTATGAGTAGGCATTTCAAGACATGGGTGCTCTAAGAGCTGTCATTGCTGATAGATGCGCTTGTTTCACTTATATAGACTGTATGATTGGCTAGGTTGTGGTTGCAAATATGTTTTATGTTCACCCAAGATGATCCAATTTGACTAATATTTTTCAAACAGGTTGAAACCGCCAACTAGTCGTTTGGAATGTCCATGGTTGCAGTCCAGTTTTTGTTGAAATATGATGCTTCACCCAGATCCAAAACGCAGGTAAGATGAAATTGATACTACACATGTGTTTCTATTTTCTTTACTAGCTTTGGGGGGTTAGACGTCAAAAGGATAAAATAACAGGCACTGCTTAGTTTTTTGGGTTGAACCATAACCAGCTGTGCCAAGCCTGTCCTTCATACTCTGAACAGCACGCGAAGAACGCGGAGGGAAAAGAAAGCTGGTCTGGGGGGAGTGAATGCAATGGTGAATCTCCTTGAAAAAACGACAAAAATGATTGGATATTAGATGTATACCTGTCCCTGTCAAATAATATCTTGTGTTTGTTTGAGGTGATGTGTTACGGATTCAAATTAACATGGTAAATCACCATGAAAAAGCAGCATTTAAGAGAATCTGTTCCATTTTTTCCAACCACCCAAACCTCAAGCAAATCTAAGATAATGTACTCATTTTTGTTGAGAGGATCCCTTGATAAAGGTCAGTTTCTTATGTGGAACCTTTTAGACATCCATAGCGCATTTTCAGCAACCCATGGGTATGGCGGTTCGTTGGTTTTTCGCTGGGCATCAAGGACATGAACCTGAGAAATTCACGAAGGATTCGATGGTGAAAGTCCAAAGATGGGAATCTTTAGTTAGATTTGATTGTTTGGTGGCTGGATGAAAATATAAGATATTCTCCCAAATGGTGGTTTTATGGTGATTTACCATGGCAAATCAGTAAACAATTACTAAAAATACAAGCACAAGTTTCCCTTCGTGAACTACCTCTGAATAGTAAAAAATGAAACCTTCCGGACCGCAGACCGAATCTAACCACCACACCCAACAGGTAGATTTTACCCCCCGATGGTTTCCAACCATTCTTTTCCGAGCCGTTGGAAACTAAGTGTCCTACTCTTGGGGGTGGGTTTTAAGTTTTTAAACATCCGCCTTTTTTAATAGGGGCTTATTAAGACGAGTAGGGTTTTTCTCCACCTGTCTTTTTTGTGATGTTGCTACTGGGGCACCTGCAACCCGCGCAGATGCGACAGTTGCAAGACTTGCGAGATCAATTGCAAGAAGCTGAGCTTGGAATCCTCAGAGTTGAAATCTGGTGAAATGTGGGTGTTTCCAAAAATAGGGGTACCCAAAAATGGATGGTGAAAATAATGGAAAACCCTATTAAAATGGATGATTCTGGGGGAAAACCCACTATTTTCGGAAACATCCATGTACTTGGTTGGGTTTGGTGTTTTCTGGTTGGTGGCAACTCAAAAAAGTTTTTATTTTTTACACCGATCCTTGGGGAAGATGGATCCAATTTGACGGTCGCATATGTTTTCAAATGGGTTGGTTCAACCACCAGGTAGTTGTGTTTTGTTTTGTTTTGATTGTTTGTTTGCTTGGTTGGTTTTGACTGGTTGGTTGGTTGGTCTCTTTTACAGAGGCTGTGTTTTTGAAACAATGACCTTTCATTAATCTGAAGGAGCAGAAGAAGCTGCAAAATCAGGATCCCGAGTGACCCACCAATTTTTGGTGGGAATGAAATGGAATGGCAAAAGGGTTTTTGTTGCCACTGTTCACCTAGTTGATTCTCGAATGGGCATTCCATCAGTGATGATCCTAACTGGCGTTTTGAAGAACCACACATTATATTCTTAAGGATATAAGGAGCTCTGTTCGTATCCTGACCAGCTTGTCGAAAAAAAGCTCATGAATGCAAAACCGAATGTTTTTACTGGGAATACAATACCCTCCCTGAAACAAACATAGCACCTGAAAATGGATGGTTGGATGACTAGGTTTCTTTTGGGATGGCCTATTTGCAGGAGCTATGTTAGTTTTGGGGAATGTAGTTGAAATGGTTTCCCACCAAAGAGTTTCCCAACCTTTATTTCGAATATACTCAAACAATCCAAAAAGGCCCATCATCCGAGCATCACTCATCCTCTTCAGGAAGCTGTTGAATTATTTTTCTTTGCTAGATGAACCAACTCCAAATTGACATGGCGAGGACAAACCCAAAAAAAAATGAACAGAGGGCGGAAATTCCTAAACTAATGGGAAGGACTATGCATTTCACTGTAAAAACGTAGAGTGATCCCCCCTCCAAAATAAAGTCTGACCAATAGGATCCATGTCATGTATGGTATATTTATCTACACTTACCATAAAAATCAACCAAATGTAGGTAAATATATACCAATCACATGGATCCAATGTGAGTTGTAAAAAGCTCTGCATCTCAACATGGATCAAAAAAAAATTCAACGAACTCCCAACAGACTTCCCCAAGGCATCGCTTGGCTGTGGATACCGTCAATTCCAGGTCCGTGGGGAGTCGACTTTGGAAAAAAGGGCCCCTGGTTGTTTAGGGTATAGGGGGATGATATCCTACCCAGTTTTTTTAGGGATTATATAGGGGTTATAGCGGTTATATAGGGGATGAAATTTGTGTAGGGATTTGTTTCATCAACACTTCCAGGGTAGACTGTTGTTTTTGGTAATGGTCGGCTTGATTTCCAGTGGAAAGATGTTGAAACTAACATGTGAAGTTTGTGACCAGTTGACCCTTGTTTCTTTGCTGTTGTTTTGGGGGAGAAATCCTACCCGGCTATAGAGAGATTATAATAAGCCAATATAGGCATCCCTATTAAGTGGTTAGGATCACCCCCCACTTATCAGCCATGAATCTCAATTTGGCAGAAGGTCCCACAACTCGATCCTTAGGGGGACGAAACCGATTACCATTGTTACTAGTTACTAATCACTTACAACCTAACTGGGATGATCCTCCAAGTAGTCTAGGTGGTGGCAACTAAAATATTTCTTATTTTCACCCCGAAACATGGGGAAATGATCCTATTAGTGAAAGGAAAAGTCTGGATTGTTTTGATTTGGTTTCAATGGCATTGCCAAAGATCCAGTGGTGGATTGCCTGCCCAACGAATGGAGGTAGTCCCGGTAGTCCAATCTCCCCCCCTCAAAAAAACACACACAAACAGACCATGTGGCAAAAAAACAAAAACCATACATATAAACATCCATATTAGCTTGCTACCTGTCTATACATTTCAAAACCATGGATTTGTTTTACATCTACAGGCCTTGGTCGAGTCCCGGGCCCACAGCACAGATCAATAGCTTCGCGGAGGTTGGGAGCGAAGGGATATGTTTGTTGGGGGCCAATAGCCGCCAATAGCCATAGGATCCTGGTTGGTGGTTTCAAATGTATTTTTATTTTCACCCCGAAACATGAGGGAAATGATTCAAGTTGACTGGCGCATATTTTTGAAATGGGTTGGTTCAACCACCAACTAGGATCCATGGGACTGGACAAAGTTATCTCCAATTTTGGATGAATTGGATCCCTACAAACCAAACAGACCCATGACGGATCCATGGGGTAGGATTTTACCTAGGATGGATGGTTCATTGATATGTTTATGGTAAATGTAGATAAATATTCCTTACATAATTTTTATGGGATAGCTATGTCATGTCTAAACTGCAATTGAGCAGTGACCAAAGCCCTGGACTTTTTGACCACCACACCGTGTTGTGGAAGGGAATGGTCGCGGCAACCTCTTCAGGAGTGGGGGCTTTCTCCGGTGCCCGGGTTCAGTCGCGGACTGGTCCGTGGTGTGGCTTAAAGAAACTTTTTACGTGCCCATGAATCAGAACTTTACCCATGCTTCTTCCAGAAACTCAAGTTCTTCGATACCGACATCTTGAG
Organism: Breviolum minutum Mf 1.05b.01; assembly: GCA_000507305.1. Lineage (NCBI taxonomy): Eukaryota > Dinophyceae > Suessiales > Symbiodiniaceae > Breviolum > Breviolum minutum. The sequence goes on along the minus strand of DF241640.1, from coordinate 24,301 downwards.
GTATACCAAAACTCGCAAAGCGCATGGTTTTCGAACCTTGACCCAAGAAAGCCAGAATGAGGCCACCCTGTTTGAGTTGGCTTCACATGAAAGTGTTCATTTACAATGCCATTTGTTGTTCAGTGCGACCGAAGCCAAGGGCATTGTGGGCAGGTGAGGCTTAGCCCAAGCTGAGGGTACCACCACTGCGAGGACGTGGAGTACCCCCCAAGCCAGTAACAATAACCTTTCGCAATTTGAAGGCAATTGTAGTTCGGATCCCTAAGAATCATTTTTTTAAATGGGTGGTGAAGATTGCGGGGAGTGAAGCTATATCTTATCTGACCCTTTCTTGTCTTCCAAAGATGATTTATCAAATGTGCAGGAATCCACCAACCTACCTGGATGTTTTGCTGGTACTTAGTAGCTAGGTCCGTAATGAATGGTCCGTAAATAGATTGTAATTCCGATAAGTAGGTTGGAAGTGGAGTACAGTAAATATAAACCTAAGCTTTTGCTAACTTCCTGGGACGCCTGTTTGTAAAAGATAGGTTATCACTACCTATTTGGGGGACTTATGTGAACCAACTTACAGGGGTTAATCATACTTATAAGTTATAGCCCAACTCATAACTAGTTACCTGGCTACCATTTGAGCCACCTGAATAAATGTAGTTTAGATGGAATGAATTATTTAATTCAATGATGCAGTATGTTTTTACCCAACTTATTAACTATAGTTGCTACCCAGAATTGGTCGCCAGCAAGCAAAAACACGTTTCCCAACTTACAACTTCCAACTTTAATAGATTGTTTGCCCAACTTAAACAATTAGCTAATGATTAATAGTGGTTTGGAATCCTAGGGATACCCCCTAAGTAACAATCCTTTTCATTTTCGGGGATGCAAGGAATCCAAACCGCAGGGCCCCAAACCACCAATTTAACCATTATGTTGATTGTTTGGTGCCAAAAAAGTTCCAACAAATATTCCCCCCAAATGGTTGGGTTTGGTAAGTTTTCGCTAATGATTCCCTAAGTATCCAGATATGTCTTAAGATTTCGGGATTTCCCCTACAATCCTATGACCTGGGGATGGGATGGAATTAGACCATCAATCCATCCCGAATTTTGCGTGAGGAAAACCTGGATTCTTAGGGCTTCATATTTGCAATCCTGGAATCCTGGATCGCGGGAGGCGCTGATTCGCTTCAAATCATCCGGCAATTCTTAGGGATGAATTGGATTGCTGGAAGTTTTCCCTCCCTCCCCTCCGAAAACCCTTCGACCCCCTGCCAAGTCACGTCGACGGTGACTTCGTCCAGGTTTTAGCGCCCTCGGAGGTGGTGGTCAGTCGACACCGCCGCTTCAGTGGTCGACTGTTTCGCCTTTGGGTCGAGGAGACGAGATCGAAATCGATCCAACAGGTGGTGATTCCAGGTGACGCTCCCAACGAAATGGGATCCCTATCACTAATGCCCTGAATATCTTTAGGGATTCGAACATATTTCGAGTGGGATTAGGGAATAGTATGGGTTCCATGGGGTCCCATGATTGGGGGTCCAAATGGCGTTTTCATGGCAATTTGATCAATTTGCCTCAGCTAGTTGCCTAATAGTCAATACTTGGAGGATCCAATAGGTGGTTAATAAACATGGTTAGTAAGTTCCTAAACTGGGTCTGTTCCCCTTCCAAATGGCCATTTGTGGCTTTTAAATGGGGTTTACTATATAACTATTTACTAGCTGGGGTGATCCTCCAAGTAGGGTAGCAACGATAATTCCTAACGTTTACTCACCAAAAGTTTCAGGTACCTAAAATGGAGGTATATACTGTACCTTACAAGGCTGTCTTGGGGTGTGAGGTCCCCTCCCTTACATAAGCCGTATCCATACAGCCTTTTTGTTGATGAGGATTTCTCCATTGTTAGGAAGCAACGAAATGTTTTGGGGAAGATCTTCCAGAGACGGAAGGGGTTGGATAAAGGTTGGACAACTGTTTCCAGCAGTGTTCAAAACCTTGGTTGTTTAGGGTAGGGGATTACTACCCAATTATGTGGGATTTATAATTTATCGCCATGAAAAAACACCATTTGGGAAAATATGTTCTACGTTTTCCAAGAATCTTAAGCAATCTAAATTGAGCAGTGACCGGTTGGGGCCCCTGCTTATGCAGTTGCAAAAAGGTTCACCTGAAAATCCGCCATTTTTGAAAGGAGATTCCGAACTTGGAGTTCCCATCATTTTCAGATGAACCATGGTTCAACTTTTGGGGGGTTGGTATTTGTTTCCCCTTTAGTAATTTTGACTGTTTCCAGAAACAGGTGGGTGTTTCCACCAATAGGGGTAAAACACCCAAAATGGATGGTGAAAATCATGGAAAACCCTATGAACAGATGGATGATTTGCGGGGAAAACCCACTATTTTTGGAAACACCCAGGTGGAAGGAGCTTCTTGGAAGAGCTATTTCCTATTGGAGCTCAACAAGCTGCATTCTGCAGCTGTCTTGAGCCAGACCCATCTTGTGCATCCGCTGCAGCCGCGGTGGGAAAGGCAAAGAACACCCAAAGTTGCTCCCCCAGAAATTTTCTAATCAGACCAAAAACTCGAGAGCAGTTCAAAGATTGACTAGGTGGTGGTTTCAAATATGTATTATTTTCACCCAGAAACATGGGGAAATGATCCAATTTGACTATGTAATATTTTTCAGATGTGCTGAAACCACCAACAAGTTGATTTGGGGCAGGGTTTTTTACCCTCAACTCTTTATAATCCTCTTGGATTGGTTCATGTTAGAAACCTCCGGGGTGCAATTTTCGAACCACAAATTCAGGGGTGATCCGTATACCCGGTCATAATTTCGAACCTCAACTTTCAAAGGAAACATCACTTGTTTTCTTTGTGATATCTTCGTATGCTTGGATGTCCCGTTGGAAGTTAGTAAATGGTTCGTAAATGGGTTATAACCTACTTAGAACGGAGTACTGTATATTGGGGTGACATAACCCACTGATCCTAACCATTTACGAACTTCCAACGTGACATCCAAGTGACCACAACAATGGCGCCCCATCCAACCCGCCATGGCGACGTTGGCAAAGTTGACGCGGCGCATGCAACAAGGCAACACGGACAAGCAGCAGCGGGAAAGATGGGAAAAGGTCGATGAAGTCTAAGGTTGTTTCAACACACCTTTGGAACATACCCCTAAACCTTTACCAACAGGCTATAAAGGGATTCCTTTCATGGTTGGCTAGGGGGATTGCCTGGGGTGTGCTCTAGGGGTGTGTTGTAACTTCCTTGGATGAAGGGTTTCTAAGAAACACCAAAAAGGGATTGGTCGATGTGTCATGAAATTACCCATACTCAGCCAATGACCCTTTTACCCAACAATCTTCCGGGGGGGAAATGTTCACCATTCAAGAAATTATGTGAGCAGTGTCTTGAAAGATTTTTGAGAAGGCGGATTTGGGTTTTCATTTGTTTACTATTCAGATGTATTTCACGAAGGTTAACCTTGGATTTGTTTTTGTTGGGTGATTTTTCTTTACGGATTGTTCATCCCATGGGATGAAAAATCACTCACGGGATTTCGAAATCCAGCCTTTGGGAGGAATATTCTGAAGGAACTTGTTCCAACCAACCACCGAAACAAGCAAATCTAAGAGAAACAGCTAAAAAGGGATGGTCGACGGTCGTCATCATAAGATTGCCCATTTCCAGCAAAAAGGCAGCCAGCCTTTACACCTTCTTTGGGGAGTAGATATTTACTGTAATTTTCTGTTGATAGAAGAAATCAGCAGCACCACCTGGGATGTATTTCACCATGTAAATACTAGGAATAAACCCTACTGAGCGCTCAACTTGTTTTTGGAGGATTTCAGTCATCAACAAGTAGGAAGAAATAAAGGTTTTTTAGTTAGATTTCCACTGAGCCCTTTGGCTCGGTGGCAAGATTGAATGATTTGACCTGACCGTGTTGCATCGTTGGGGGTACTTAAATGATCCTACTGTTGATGGAAGAAATCCGGCTAACCAGTTGAGGTTGGTAGTTTATCCCCACAATTTACAAGGTTTTATACATCTCAACTGGTTGTTTGGGATTTCTGAACCATCAACAGTATGACCCCTTGTACCCAACGATCTTCACGACGACCAAATGTTCACCATCTACGCGGGCCAAATTCACATCGCGACCCGGTGGGGGATTCCCCTCCCCAAAAATGGTAGTGGTGGTTTGGGATCAGGGAAATTCAGGTTTCGGAATTAAAAAACCCTGGTATGTTAGTTTGGAAAAAAATGGACCCTGAATGAAGATGATTTTCCAGGATTTTGTTGTTTTCCTATGAAAAATGGTGGATTTAATCAGGAAAATTAGGAAACTCATGTTTTTCTCTTCAAAATTGTTTTTTTTCCAGCCAGCTACGTTGGTTTACCAGAGGCTATATGAATTGTAGTAATTTGGGCCAGCTTCTTTGAGGGAATCTACAGTGAATATTTTTGTAAGCAACTGCTAGGGCATTCTCCCGCGATGGCCTACCTTTTTCCTTCTGGAATTTAGTTTGATTAGATATGCCTTCCAACATTTGGGGTGTTCATCTTCAGCTTTGAAGATGTACAGTAACAGAAAAAAATTGACACAAACAACAACTGGTGTTGAATGTCAACACCACTGCAAGTTAAAGGGCCCCATAACTGGGTGGTGGTTTCAGATACACCCCTAGAACCTGAAAATCAGCCCCTGGAAAAGGAGATTCCTATTGGAAACCATCATTTTCAGGTTCCATGTTGAATTTCGGGGGAGTACTCCGTTCTGTTCTGTTTTTACTTTCACCCCTTCAGATTGGGGGGTTGATCCAATTTGACATAGTTTTGAGATGAGTGGAAAACCACCAACTAGTTACAGTAACAAGTGAGCAGTTTCTTCCACCGTCCATTGAGGTGTGCGAAGGGCATATGTGCATCTTGCTGGTTTTTATTTTGAATTCAGGAATGATGTTGCTTTACAAATACCACGCATTGAACGCTACATACTCCGGCATTTCAGAAAAGGGCCAACGCCCATATGCCCAACCACTGGGGACATTTTGGATTGTGAGCCAGTCTGAGTTGGCAGAAGAGCTGGTTCTGAAGTCAGTCCAGATCAGCTACTGCACATTTGAGATGAAGGCAACCTTCCATGGCGAAGAAATTTTGTCCAAGCAGATGCTTGACGAAGCGCGGCGTTTGTATTTGCGCAGACGCAAGAGTGTGCTGACCAGTGAGATTTCCACAATGCAGTTGGAATTGGGCATCAAGCTCAAGAAGAAGAGGAAAGAGCATAATTGACTGCAGCAGTGGATGCATCATTGAACCCACGCAGGGCAAGGAACATTGAAGCAGACAGTCCATAGTCCAAGGTCCAGAAGCTGACGGTCTGAGAGACTGTTGATTTTTGTTTAACAAGTGTTGCAGCGCTTTCGGCTATTTATAGATTTAACCTGGCTTGCCGTTGGGCTTTCAACATTTTATTCCGACTGGTGGGGCGCTAAGGTCCTTGGTCCGAGGCCTTTGTTGCTATAGGAGCCAACAGCCGAAAACCCGTGGATGCTTCAGGGAAGGGATCCATGAAATTGGTGGATGAATAGATGAAACAAGCAGCAAATCTACGGTATTTTGAGGGATTTCCCTGATTTAAACAGTGCATTGTTTAGGTTGGTGTCATATAAGTTTTTACCTGGTTTATGAAGCACCATTTTTTTATAAGTTGGTTTATGATTTTTTCACCTCGTTTTTATAGTAAGGGCTTTTCACACTTTAAATGGTGGCGACGACTTCAAAGGCGTTCCTAACTATAGATGGTGGCGAAGAGGAATCCAAAGCAAGATATCTATGTGAAAGATCTACCGATCTACCCCGCAATGAAATTGGACGAATGGACACCCAGTCTTGACGCCCAGGCGAAAAAAAAAACACGTGATTTTTTGGGTATCTATTCGTCAACTTTTGGGGGTTAGAACCATCTTGATAACTTGAAGATGCAAGTTAAGATCTCATAGGAATCCGATGGCGAAGATGTTGTGGTGTATGTTTCAGGGGCAAACGTGCGTAATTTGCACCCTGGGATCAACGAACATAGCTGGGCTAGAAAATGGACCCTGAATGATTGAAGATGTATTTTATCTTACTGGAAGTGAGGTGATTTGTTCTATTGCCAACCATGTTAGTGGTAGCTGGTAGCTGATTTGGGTGGTGGAGATTTGGAAGGTGTATGAGTTGGTTTTTGGCAGCGGACAAAGATCAGGAATCAAACCAGGGCAGTGTCAAATGGGTTCTGCGCGTATCTGTCATATATCTAAGCGTTCCAGTCTAATATGGGTGTTTCCAAACATAGGGGGAAAACCCCCCAAAATGGATGGTTAAAATGATGGAAAACCCTATGAACAAATGGATGATTTGGGGGGAAAACCCACTATTTCTGGAAACACCCATATATGATTGCATGAATTTTAGATAGGATTTCGTAGGTTCTGATTTCATTTGACCTTTAAAAAAATATGGTATATTATGATGACTTATATGGTAGGTTGATGAGAATATTGATAAAGTAATTGGAGATCTTGAACACGGTCTTCAAAAAGGGATGATTTCTCAATTCCAACTTGCTAAGGGTAATAATAACCCATAGGATCCATAGGACGATTGTATATTTGCCAACATTTACGGTAAAAATCAACCATTCATGGATGTAGGATTATATATACATACCATCGTCCCGTGGATCCTATGGGGTTCAGGGTGTGCTATGAACTACTCGCAGGAAAACTAACATGTCCCCTGAAAATCAATGGTTGGGTCAGATGTATTTCCTATTAAAGTACTCCCTTCTTAGGGGACATGTTCGTTTTCGGGGGGGGTAATCCTTCAAATCATAATGGGTCGATCCGGTCGTTGATCACTGGAGGTTGTTTCAGCTCCCCCCGTGGGTTTGAAGGTTTCTGCCTGAAACGTTCTCCTGAAAGTTTTTTTGGGGTCATGAAAAATTACACCCCCGGGAAGATTACTAGCTGGTGGTTTCAAATATTTTTTATTTTCACCCTTACATGGGAAAATGATCCAATTTGACTAACATTTTTCAAATGGGTTGAAACCGCCAACTAGATTGACATGGAACCTCAAATTCACCCAATTGAAAAGGAAAATCATCTGAACCAAACCATCATTTTCAGGTTCTATGTTAATCTTCGGGGTGTATCAATTCTGGGGGGGATCAAACAATGCAAATGCATGATTTTGTGGAATTTCTGATGATAGTACATTGTTTAGGTTGGTAATATAATGACCTCGGTTTTTGGATTTGTAGGATCCCTTTCCCATAAACGGGACCCCATAGCATTCCCATACTTCAAGGGATTCTGGATTGGTAGTAGTATGGCTGGCTGGGGATCTTACTAGCAAAGGTCCTTGTTGGAGAAATCCCTTGACATTTCCGGAATTTCCAGCTTGGGGCAATTTCTGCACATTTACCAAGCATTTAAGAAGTCCCTTTGTGTTAAACATCATCCGAAAAATGGGGCGTCAAAATGATGTCACATTATTACATCAGCTGTTTGGTTGTGATTAATTCACCAAAAAAACACGCATTCATTATCGCAAATCTTGAACAAGTAGTAGTTTGGTGCTCCAAGCGTTTTTGTTAGGAGAAGCTTCAGAAAAACAACTTCAATTAGATGCCATGTACTACAGCGCAGCCATCGGTCACTTGGACTTTGATTGAAAGGGGGTGTTGTTTCTTAAGTTGTAGGAAAGTAACATGCCCATGACGGATCCATGGGACGATTGTGCGTGAGTGATGTGAAAAAAAAACTGGTTGTTTCGGGAATATAAGGGGATCGTGCTACCCAGTTGTGTATGGATTGTAATAAGCCATTATGAAGATCCCTCTTAACCAATCAGTATAATGGATATAATGGAAAGTATCCGAGGGTTTGTTTCGTGGCTCATATTTACCGATCCAATGGCTAGGTACATTTACAATCCTCACATGGGAACCCGTCATGGGATGGGGATGGGTTGCCAATCCTAAGAGTTTCCAGGGGATTTTCGTAAGAGTTTCCAGGGGATTTTCGTCACCAATTTGGTCGGAGACCCACGCACCCGGAAAGATTTTGGGATGTTTGTTTGGCTGTTTGTGAAGGATGCTAATTTTGGCGGATGTTTTCTGCCACCTTGAGAAATCACGGTAAAAGTTTCTTCAAGAAATCCACCATTTCATAAAACATTTGTTTAGTTTACTTGTTCACTTGTTTTTCCAGCCAAAAGAAGCACATCACTCCAGGTTCCATACAGAAAAAAAACAGAAAAGATCCATTCCAACTGTTCATACTCGATAGTGAACATGATAGGGGCCTGACCCGGGATGCAATGGTGACGACTAGGATGACGGCTTACATTTGAAATGGGGGAAATTGTTGGGAGGCTGCCAAAATCCTGCTTCACAGTGTTCTTTGCATTTGTATGAAGAAAACCAAAAATGAACCCGGTTCTTGTTCTGATTGGGGACATTGACAGGATTGGTAAAAAGGATTTCTATATGGACAACAAATTCCCCTTTTTCACTATGACATAAACTAAATCACCAAGTGGAAAAATTTAGCTAGATAATGATCAGTAGCATGTTTAGTCACAATCTATATCATATACACCCTGCAAGCCGAAGTCCATTAAAAGAATAGTCGCCCAGTATTGTTGATTGTAAACCACTACTAAGATAATGGTTTTTTCGGAAGGACCATTTATTTAATGCCCTTTGTGGACCCTCAGGATATATGTGATTTGAGACGCAACCACACATTGCTTGGGCGATTTTTGTCCCCGAGAAGTGAAACTTCCCCAGCATCTCGAAGTTTTTCGAGCCTGCCGCAGAGGTTTTTGGTTGATTGGTGTACATCAAGTTGTACTCTAACCTCACTAGGTGGAAATACTGACAGATAAATACTTGGAACCCAGCCATGACCTCTATTTTTGAAGGTCAAGCCTGCAAAAGAAGGCCCAAACTCCAATCAAAACAGTGGGTTGTCAAACTTCCAAGTATATCTATACCCCCCAGAAATTTGACATACCAAAAATGGCCATATTTAAGAGGAACCACTTTTTCCAAACCAGCCGTTAGTTTTCGTTTGGTGTTGATTTGGTGAAAAGCGGAGCTCGAAGTATGGACACCCGATGGTCATTTTTAGGGAGCTCCATGTAAAGTTTTGGGCTGTTTTGTCTGCCTGGAATTTCATATTCATCTGAAAGACTTTTCATTGCTATCTATGAAAAACCAGAGTGTCAAGGGTTTATACCACCCTATAAGATCTATTAGGATGATGTTAGCCTTTTAAGATTCCATAAGTTAAATACCAAGATCTTTCTATATGAACTTAAACTCCACTGGTACTTGGTTGCAGGTACTTGCAGCAGACGACAGAAGTGGACAAAAGCCTTAGAACTTTTGGACTTCATGATATGCAACCTGATTTGAAAAGGTGGATGCAATATGAGCAGTGACCAGTTGACGTGTTTTTTGTTGTATATATGGGATGAAGGGGTTATAATAAGCCATCATAAGGATCTCTATAAACCAATCAGTATACTGGAACGTCATAAGAGTCTTGTTTGTTGCTCATTGGATCAGGGAATTCCCCCAAATAGTGGTGAGTGGATCAGGGAATTCTCTCCCAAAATGCCGGAAACATTCCAGGAATCTAACATGTAAATCACAAGAAGTGCCATCTTTAAAAGGGAGTTACCTTTTCCAAAGCCCATCATTTTGGGTATCCAGCCGTTAGTTTTCGGAACTATATGAATTCAAGTAATTTCTTAGCTAGATTGTTGGGAGTTCTGCCTGGGAAATCATCTTCGGTCGTCCTTGTTGTAGGACTACCCTTGTAAGCAGGATGAACCTTTGTGGGTGTCCCCGAAAAGTTTGGAAAGTGGGATGATCATGTAGGGATTTCCTAAAATGGTGGTACCCAACAACCATGGGTTTTCCTACTAAAAATGGCCATTTTGGGGTGTTTTGGGGGTACCGCCATTTAAGGAAACACCCATGTACCCTCCCTGAAACTAACAGTTCGCCCGCAACCAATGGATGCTTGGAATACAACCCTTTCCATTTTCGGGAGGCCGATTTTCAGGGGGCTATATAGCGATGTAGTTGACGTTTGGTGGTAGTTTCAATCATTTTTTTCACCCCCAAACATGGGGAAATGATCCAAACTGAATAATGTTTTTCAAATGGGTTGAAACCACCAGGTAGTTGGTGGTGTATTTGATTCATTTTTTTTAATGAATTTTGACCCTGAGTTTTTGGGGAAGATGTTCACCATTGGCTTACGCTTATTTCTCAGGCGGAGAGAAGCCGCCAATTGGCTGGTTTTGGTTTTTAAGAAGATTATAATTTGGATCTACCACAATGTCCCAGGAAGTTAGTAAATGGGTTGTAACCTACTCGTGTTATATTGGGGATATCCTAAGCTTTTACTAACTTCCTGGGACATCCAAGCACACCCCACCCAGTAGCAGTCACCACCAGGATAATTACATTTTTAGTCGGGGTTTCATATTGCCTTCATTTTCCGCCGTTACTGGGTGGCGGGGGTAGATCCAAATTATGATGATTTTTGTGGCAAAGGTTTGTTGCAAGTGGACAGTGTCGAAATGAGGGGTTCGAGTCCTGTGGAGTGAGGATGTCACATGCTCGGGCTATCTGATATGAGCGTGCTCTATAGAGGGCACCTCTTATTGACCTCGGACTTGCCTGGCATTTACGAGGACATAAAGCGCGACGCCCAAGACTGGCGTCATCAGCTGGCACGCTCAAAGCGCTACAATCGATTTTTGAAACGCCGTCCGAAGATCGACGCCGTACGTCGTGCCCATGGTTTCACGAACTGGTGTCCTCCGGAGACCAAAGATTTCCCGGAGAAGGTGCATCCGAAGCAGTTCATGATCCTTAAGATCCTGATCACTGCCATGGAAAACGTCTTGGAGAAAGGAGACGGGAGAGATCACTACCGAGAGGGCTACTTTCGATGGTACCGCCCATTGGTGAAAAGTAGGTCCGCCTTGATTCGTGGCACGGAGGAGTTGCTCTTCACGATCTGTGAGGAGCACCACAACCTGAAAATGATGATGGTTTCCAAGTTCGGAATCTCCCTTACTTAGGGCTGATTTTCAGCTTCTATGCTTAAACTTCCACTGTAAAAACCGTTACCCGTTGGCGATCCAAAAAAATATCCCGTAGGTACCGCCGTGGTAGTGGACTTCATCGCCGGCAGTGCCGCTGTGTCGGCGTTGCCATGGTTAGGCGCAGTGCAAGTACTTCAACAACTGCAGGAGCGGGCGAAGGTTTCCTACGAATCGTGGCGGAAAGTGGTCGTGATCATAAAGCAGTTAGTGATAGTGGTTGAGTTTTTTTTAAGACTTGAGTTATACACCAAACTTGCAGGGGGTTATCAAATATATTATTTTTTCAAATAACATATATAACCCAACTTACAACTAGTTACGGTGACTAACTACCATGGAAAAGCTACCCTTGACTCAAACTAACAATAGAAAAAAAGTTGTACGCAAGGATTCGGGACCATGGGATTTGTTGGTGTACAAGCTAATTTTGGTGAACCCAATAAAAATGAGATTTTCCTAAGAATCCTGACCCCTCAAAAATGGGCTATTTTGATGACCCCCGACCCCTGCTATGCAGGTTGTTCCAAACCCCTTTTATTGGAGCGTCCAATGAGAATTTAGGGTTTCATCAAAAGAGATCCTGATTCGTGAAGTATGATTATTTACAGATCCCTAAAACTCAGCAGCAAGCTTGTCCCCTGAAAATTGGCTGTAAGCAAAGGATCGTCTCCCTATGCCATCCATGTTTTACACAGGCCTTTCCTGTGTGAGATTTGATTGGAGTGTAGGTGGTGGAACACTTAACGACAGTGATCCGAAATCGTTGGTTGGTTCTTTTGATGGAGGTCCTCTTTGGGGGGAGGGGAGGTTGAGGGTTGAAAATGCTTCAAAAGCAAGGGTCCTTTGAAATCAAAAAAAGGGATCTAGGAAAAAAACATGGTGTAGAACATGGTCAAAATGACTATGACTACCCGAAGTTGGGGGTAGCGATCAACGGGTCGCCAGGGATTTTCCATGGTAGTTGTCCTACGACAAATGAGGAGTGTTTTAGAACCCCAGAATCCTCAAAATCACAAGGTAGTAACCAGGTAGTTCTATGATAGCTGGGCTGTGCGAATCGCGATGAGCAAATGATGAACGGATGACCCATTTTTTCCTTCGACCAAAGGATCGCAACAAGGTGAGGGTAGTTCGCACCAACCAGTTAAGTGATTCCACCAGGTTTTGGTGTGAGATATTTTTTTCTGGTACAACTAGGTGACTAGGTAAGATCACCAAACATTTCAGGTACCTAAAATGGAGGTACTCACCTATATAAGCTGTTTGTAAGGCTCATGTAAGGGGAAACCCACCCCAAAAATAGCCTTACAAGGTTCAGTACCTCCATTTTAGGTACCTGAAACTTTTGGTGATAAGAACTGATTCTTGGGTCCCAAAATGAACCAACCAAAATTCCATGCTTCGTATCACAGCCACCGTGATCTCTAAAATGATTTGTCTTCACAGCCCGGTGTTCGACGAGAAGATCCTGAATAGCTGATGGTTTAGGAGTTTAGGATGACGAAAATCTCCCAAACATCTCCCAAACAAAACAGGGAAGTCAGGTTTTTGGAATTGATTTCATGGCTCGTCAACCTACCCCCCCCCCAACGTACCCGCCTCAGAAACAAGGGGTTTACTAGCCGGCCGTATTAAGGGATGGTTTTCACAAGCACTTAATTCTTCAAGTTCGTTAAACAGTAAGATCCAATTTGACTAAGTCATAGGCTATAGGCGTTACAACCCCATTCATGACTAGGGGGCCCACCTTGTAGGTGGTTTCTGACCAAAATGATGCAACGTGACTCGCCACCTGATGACCACTTGACCAAACTTGCCAGTGGAAGGGCATGGGCCCATGATGATAGTCGTTGCCCGATCCTAAACAAGGGCCTTCCAAATTTTGGTAAACACTTTTTGGAGGTGGATTTTGTTGTTGTTCTTCTTCTTTTTTAATTATTATTATTGTTATGGTTATTCTTTTTCTTTTTCTTCTTCTTCTTCTTCTTCTTCTTCTTCTTCTTCTTCTTCTTCTTCTTCTTCTTCTTCTTCTTGTTCTTGTTGTTGTTGATGATGTAGTTTTTAGTGATTCATAAGTAAACATTTAATCGACTTGACAATCCATCCTGCCCTTCCCCATGAATCTCATGGCACATCCAACTACCCAGCCGGTTCTAGGACGCCAATCTCCAGATGAACGTGATACCGTGTCTTGACGGACCGTGATGCTTCAAAATGTGTGTGTGATGAATTTTTCGGGGGAGCAGGATTGGCAAGTAAATGGCCAGGTGGTGGTTTCAAATATTTTATGTTCACCCGTACTTGGGGAAGATTCCCGCGTTGACTACAGTATTTTTTGCAAATGGGTTGAAACCACCACCTAGGTGGTGTCTCCAACTCAGTGAGGATTTGCATGTCGCCAAGTAAAGGTACTAGACCTTTACTAATATGCAAACTCTTAGATCTCATGTGTCTTGCAGAATCGTAGATCCCCCATTTCTCTGACAAACCATGACACCGTTTTTTTTAGAAGGAACCTAAGATGTTCCAAGTGCCTTTCTTGGGCTGTTTTAAGCGCAGGGATATCTATTATGAGATTATGTAAATAAGCCTTATATACTATAAAGACATATAGAGACTGCTAGAAGAGGTGAGAACTGTGAGAACTTTTGGTGAAGATGGGCATGAAAACGATGCGACAGTTTTTTGGTGGGTAATGATGGTACACTGCTGAAGTGAAGTTGTTACGTGTATATGTTCGTTTGTTTGTTTTTTAGGTGATGTTGTACGGATTCGATCCCATGGTAAATCACCATGAAAAACTCAACCACCATTTGGGGTATATGTTTTGTCATTTTTTCCAACCACCTACTTGCCAAGTGGCAGCCGAGTTTTTGGGTGGATGGTCGTTGTTCTCAAATACTAAACGCCAAGCAAGTTCAGCCGGGCTGGGATGTATGTGTACCCTCTTTTTTGAGGGTAGGTTCTAAACGTCACCCTGTTGATATCTGTTGATGTTGTTTTGGGCTTTGAATGATGGGTAAAAGTATTGTTATTAGAAGAAATCCTGCACCCCCGTGGGATGTAAAAAAAAAACTGTAAATAATGGGATAAACTACCAACCTCAACTGGTGCAGGATGTCTTCCATCAACAGTATCAAGTTGTTTTAGTGATGAAATCAGGGAGACATCTTCCTCTCAAACCCTACTGAACCTGCAAAGGTACAGATATTTGGGAGTGTTCTCCCTTCATCCACGAGTGAGCAATGAGATTTTCCAGTGCGATTTTCAAGTGCCACCTATTTTGACTTGCACTTCCTTTGCATTCTTCTTCACGATGGCACCCAAGCAGAACAAGAACCAGAAGGGTGATGATGGAAAGAAGGAAGGTCATCCATCCGAACCCGGTTCCACTCCCCCACAGAACGTTGGGTATGCATCGACTTTGCAGATGTCTTCAACTGACAATCCTGCCATGGTTCATGATGCTGCGATTGCTGAAGCACTTGCGGAGAGCCCTCAGCCTGCCGAGACATCTGATGCCACTAATCACCCCACCAAAGGTGGCACCACCCATGGTGACCCCACCAAAGCCATCTGCCAGCAGATGGCGACCACGTGAAACCCAAGGATGGGCCAACAGGTGGGTGCTCTTAGCTGGCTGTGTCAGCAGAAATGACCTGGCTTGCCCGCGTCATTCTCAAATGTCATGTGAATCTACTTTTGTTTGTTTAAGGTGATTTTTTACGGATTCCATCCCATCGTAAATCACGATGAAAAACCATCATTTGTGAAATATGTGTTCATTTTTTCCAACCACCAAACAGTCGCAAATCTATGTCTAAGGCTGCCCCCCAAACGTTTCCCCCAAGGAAAAAACGGCCTTTGAGTAGGGGATTATATATTGATGATAGAAGGTCGCTCCCGATGTCGGGAATCTACTGGGACTTGGGTACAAGGTGGGGGGTCCGAGCCTTAAATATGTGCGTTTTTATTGTTTCTTCCATAACATCCAAGAAATCTCCAACAGGACCCACTGAACGGACCCCTAAACCTGAGTATCTAATATCTCTAGCAACTTAGGGGTCCGTTGGGATTCGGTCCTATTCAATTTTTGATGGATAACAGCAAGTCTTGCCTGCTTCGCGAGGAATTTCAGGATGAACACATCGATAAAAAACAGGGAGATTCCAGCAAAGTGAGTGGTTTTCAGTTCACCCTGCTCAGTCTATACAGAAACCTTCCACAAGATGGGCCCAAAAACCAGTTGTAAGTGGAGTTTTAGCTCCATTTATAGGGGTGGAAAACTTCAGTTACCCATTTATAAGGCCATTTATGTACATCATAATCCCAATATAATCCCATCAATAACTGAATCCGGGGCCCACCTTGTACCAGCTGTAGCAATTGCTCCCGATATGTAGCGATTATCTAACTCCATATTGAGGAGTGACATATGGTGTGACACATTGCCATGATGCCTTGGATTACTAACATTACTACCTCACAAAAATATATTTACCTACATTTACTTGATTTTTCTGGTATAGATATACATAAACAAACCAGGCCCATGGATCCTATGGGTATGGAAGAATTGTCATTCCCATATACGTATATGTGTGCATATACCTGAAACCCATATGACCCTTGTTTGGTAGAAAAAGACTTGTTTCCGAGGCGCTTAAGGTTAGAAATAGAGGACGAATAGGTTTTAGAAATAGCTGTTTTTTCATATTCCACATATAAAAGCATACATTTTACATATCCACCCTCACAGTTTGAACAAAAAAACGCATCACGAAATGAAAAGCAAATCAATCCCCAAAAGCTTCCAGGCCTGGCAATTCTGCTTTTTGGTGCCCTTTTTTGGGATGGTCAAAAACGTGATCCCAAACTTTCAAAGGTTATTCAACGTGACCAACCTAACGTGGCTCGGGGATCAATTTCTTTTAGCGCTTGAATCACCTGGATGGAGATTTTAAGTTCAAGCCACTAGGATGTCCCGTTGGAAGTTGGTAAATGGTTAGTAGATGGGTTATAACCCCAATAGGACATCCAAGTAAACGGGTGTACACCTTCACTTGATGCGAAGATATCGCAAAGAAAACAAGTGATGTTTTTTATTGAAAGTTAAGGTTCGAAAGTATGACCGGGATTTTTTCAAAGATCAGGCAAATCTATTTAGGTAAGTTTGGTTGCTATCAAAGATGTGAGGTGGATTACATACAGATTATGACTGATTTTGATCAAATATTTCTTTTGGGGTTTAAAATTTCCAGTCAAAAGGATCCTATCCCACAGGATCCATGGGAGGATTGTATGTTCAGTATATGTTCAGTACTACATTCACCACAAAAAAATCAACAGGTCATGGATCCCACCCCTACTTGGATGTCCCGGGACGGAAGTGCTGGGATCAATGGTTAGCAAATAGGTTTTAAGTGCCTACTTATAAAATGGAGTATATTGGGGGGTTATAACCCACTCATCCTAACCTTTTCCCAGCACTACCAACGGGACATCCAAGCACCCAACCAGGTTCGATGCCAGCATCACGGCCTCGGGCAAAGCCAGCGAGTTGGCGGCAGCCCTCGAGGCCTGACGTAAGCGTTATGTCAAGATGGATGGCTTGCCGATACCAAAAGGTACTTGGATCTAATTTCCATCCAATAAACCGTGGCTATTTGTTGTATATAGTGGACTATACTACCCAGTTTTGTAGGGATTATAAATTATAATAAGCCATCATTATAAGGATCCCTATTAACCAATCAGTGTAGAATGGAATGTCCCGTTGGAAGTTAGGATCAATGGTTAGTAAGTGGGGATAGAACCCCCATATACTCCATTTATAATTAGATTATAACCCATTTACACACCATTGATCCTAACTTCCTGGGATATCCAAGTAGGTTAGCAAAGGGTCCTCAATTCAACCAATATGTAGGGACTGTGCCATTTACTGTTTCAATTAAGGTATATACCTATTTAGAAGGTTATAGGGGTTATTTCACCCCAGTTACAACTGGTAGGGGCCCACTTTGTGGAAGATGACGTTTGCTGCACCGGACGCTGTGAGGTGTACAGAGATATTCATTCTTGGAACCTACAAAAAACGGTCGGGGTGCTCAGCCGCTGACATAGTGCAGCGATTTTCCTACCAGTCTTTACTTGTTAACCTCATGGTAGATCATAACTACTCTGGGTGGTGGTTTCAAATATTGTTACTTTCACCCCCAATTGGGGAAAGATTCCCAATTTGACGAGCATATTTTTGAACGGGGTTGGTTCAACCACGAGCTCGATAACTGCTTATTAACTTGGCTTATAACTGTTGTTAATCTCTGTAAGTTATACGACCTCTATTTTTGTTTAAACCCCACTTGCTGCTTACGATCACTACTGCTGATAAAAGAAATTCTGCACCAGGGATGTATAAAACCTTGTAAATAGTGGGAGAAACTACCAACCTCAACTGGTTAGCCAGATTTCTGAACCATCAACACTATCATTTTCGCCACCAAGCGGAAGATACCTGGCAGTGACCCACCCTGTCCTCACAACCCCTCAGCGGGCGAGGTGATAACATACAGCGCTCTCATCAGCGCTTGCAAAAGCTCCAGCGACACTTGGATGAAAAAGGAATGAGAAAGAAGAGTTACAGAGTTTAAGTCTTGATTTTTAACTTTCCAACTCTGATTTTAATTCTCTTCCTATGGCAGGAAAAGAGAACTTTTCTTTGCGCTCCGATGGGGGCTTAGGGCCAAGAAAATGTCCCCAGACATCGGTTTTCAATGGTTTTCCCACGTCACGACATTGATTGGTTGGTTGAAATCGTCCCGAGGCTTGGCAAGAAGCATTGGAGAAGTTGATGGAAGCTCGGCTAAACATCATCCCCAAAGGCTCCATGGGACTGGAATATTTACTCAACTTATGTAGCATACATGTAAGCCATTAATTCATGTAGGTAAATATCCCATACATGGAGACTTTATCATCACTTTTGTGGTATTTTTTTGCCGGAACAAAGGACAAAAAGCAGTAAAGGTGTGGTTTATACCCCGTAGAAAGCTGGGTTTTAATTTGTTGTTTGAATCTTTTCTATGCTTTACTATTGAAGTAAGGCATGTTCGTTGACTTCGAAGATTCGAAACCAGAAAATTTTGTGAGTTCTGAACGAAAAATCCTAAGCCAAGGTTTGTTTTTTTCCCTCAGACATCGCCAAGTAAAGGCCTAAAAAAACCACGACACAATATGCGGCATAAAGCCAGTTTAGAAGTGAGATATGATATGTAAGGGTCATTCAATCGGGACACCCATATTGAGGGGGAAACAACAAAAAGCAGCAAATCCATGGTGCATTGTTGAGTGATTTTTGCCCGAAACATGGTGCATATTGTTAAAGGGGGTTGGTGTCATAGAATGACCCCCAGCTTTGTCAAAAACGTCTTTCACCGTCCCAAAAGCAGGGTCCATTTCCTCCTTCCCAAAAGAAGCTATAGACCGGTGGTGGTTTCAACAAAGATTTTTGTGAATTGTTCACCACTTGAAATTATGGGGGTGAAATGACCCAATTTGATGGTTGGCATGTTTTTGTCAAATGGGTTGGTTCTTCAACCACCAATTTTTCATCAAAACGATTCTCTACCTTTGACCCCCCCAGGAAGCGGAAAGCTCTGGTGTTCAGTTAGATGTCCGAGGGCCTGATGGATGGATGGGGGTCGAGTTTTTTCATGAGATTCCGCAAATCCCATGACGGATCCATGGAACAATTGTATGTTTACTTGTACCATATATGGTAGAAATTTGGTATTTTGCCACAAAATGGGATCCCAGGAGCATTTGAGTTGAAAATGGAAGATGTTCTCTTATTCACTCAAAGTTACCTACCTCGGACCATAAAGTGGTATATATTTTGCCTTCCATTTTAGCGTGACAAAACGTAAACACTGCATCTACTACCTTTTTGGTCGTTGTGGCATGGAACTTGGCGGGGCCCCATAGAAAAGTGATTCCACTTGGTGACCGTTATGGGACTTGGGGTACTCAAAGCATGTCTTGCGAACAATGTCTTCTATCTACAAAGACTGACGCATGGACATCATCTCTATCCCAGATAATGCCACTTATATACCAGGCCTACGTTGCCGTTTCAAGGATTGTACATGATCCCTAGCACCACTAAAACCCAAAACAAAACGACATCCTATCCAAGGTGATTCTCTATTCCGCTGCTATCAGCGCGTGTGTCCCTTTGACACCATCAATGTCTTCGGGGGGATTTGGAGGATCATCCCAGGACTCGTAAGTGCTTAATAACCATGGTGATGTTAATACGTTCCTTAAGGATCGGGTTTCCCCTTCCAAATAGCCTTTTCATAGCTTCTAAATTGGGGGTGATCCTAACTACTGACTGGGATGATCCTCCAAGGGCAGCATGTCGATGTCACCGGAAAAAACACAGTGGCCATGTGTGTTTGTAAGGGACTGAGGGGCTAAGGAAGCTGCAACTATCCTCAGATTTTTCCACCTGAATAAGACCGGAACCAAGTCATCTTGCATAGAAGCCCTTCAAGGATTTTTGCCTCAGAAGTTCAGGTGGTTAGTCAACATAGATACACCAAAAGATCAGCCATTTGTCAAGCCACTTCGGTGCCTTTTGGAAAAATACCATCATGTTGGGTGTCCATTCGTTAAAATTTCTCATGGTTGCTGGTCGGTTCGAAACAACAAATTCTATGATTTTGATGAAGAGCTGATTTTTTTGTCAGCTTCGGATTCATAACCATGGCCGATATGATTACACTGGTTGGGTCAATGACTGGATCCTGATTTCATTCTGACACATATCATATGGGTGTTTCCAAAAATAGGGGGAAAACCCAAAAATGGATGGTTTATAATGGAAAACCCTATTAAAATAGATGATTTGGGGTACCACTATTTTTGGAAACATCCATATATTTATACATGTGCCTGCCTAAACCGTGGTTCGCTGGGAAAATAAGCATCATTACTCTACTAAGGGACCTCAAAATGGGCCTTCTTGGAATCCCTTGTTTTCGAGTGCTTGGGCAGGACTCTAATATGTATATATATATATATACCCAGACACTCAATGTATGGTACATTTATCTACATTTGGTTAATTTTATGGTAAATGTAGGTAAATATACCATACATTGAGTATCTGGGATACATACAGATCAGATATTTTTCTATTTAATACAAATGGAACACAAGCTTGCCCATAAACAAAAAAAAACGGTGAGGAGCTGGATACTTTTTTGTTTGCTAAGGTACTAAGGGAAGATCAACAAACATCCATATCTAAACTGGGGAGATTTCATTACAACGACCAAAAAATTACTGTATCAACCAGCAAAACCTAAGAAAAGTGCAAAATCACAGAACAACAACTGCGTGGTGGTGATTGCAAATATGTTTTAGATATTTTCACCCCGAACATTGGGGAAGATTCCCATGTTGATAGATATGTTTCAACTGGGTTGGTTCAACCAACAAATTCACAAACCCTCATTCCTGACGATCAAATCGGATCGCCAGTATCATGGAAGCCAAAGAAAAGAGGCTGAAAAGTTTGATGTTGTTTTGTTGATGTTTTTTTTCGGAAAAGTCCCTTTCCCGAAGGTGGACATGTTTTCAAGTTCAATGGTGTTTTATTCCTAACCACTCCCCTTCCGAATGGAGTGTTTTGTTAGGAATTTTAGGCTGCCACAATTCAACTTGGAGAGTTTTTCCACAGGTTAGCAGAAGTAGCAAACCAGAAAAGCCAGAAAAGTCTTGGATTTGTTTGTTGTTTGAGTGATTCGATCCCATGGGATTCATCACCATGAAAAAACTACCATTTTGGGGGGACATATTTTTGTGTGTTTTTCCAAACACCAAACAATCCAATCTGAAAAAAAAAACTCCCCGTTTGACACTTGCTCCAAAATACCTTCCTTTGGAATTTCTATTTTGAAACCTTGGAGTTTTTTTCAACAAAAAAGGAACCTTCGCGAGAAGGAAAATCAATGGAAAATAAAAAGACCTTCTAAAACTTGGTGGTGGTGTCTTTTTTTTTCACCCCGAAAATTGGGGAAATGATCCCATTTTGACGGTCGCATATTTTTCAAATGGGTGGTTCAACCAACCAACAAGAAACAAATTCACAAACCACCAACTAGAAAGGTTGAAGGTATGTATTTGGTTAGATTGGATTGTTTGATACTTGGGAAAAAACATCACAACCACCAACTAGAGAAAATACCACTGAGGAAAAAGCTGAAGAATGGACTTTGGCACTGCTACTGTGACTTGGATTCGATCTTTTTTGGAAAGTCGCCATTCAAAGATGATGGGAAACGGGGTTCGTTTCAGTTTAAACCCCTGAAAACTAACATGACATTGGAAAATATCCATGTGCAATAGGAAATACAGCTTCATGCATGGTGGAGTTTCCATTGTCAAGTTAGATTTCGGAGGGGGGGTAGGTGGCGTTTCACTTCTTTCCCAAAAGGCACTAATACTGTTGATGGAAGAAATCCTGCACCACCTCCAATACATCTTTATGCCGTATATGTCTAGAGTTTCGACTGTAAACTTGCTGTGCCATTGCTGTCGTGAAAGTCTTTTTGACCATAGATACGTACTGTGAAAGCCTGTGAAATCAGAGGAATCAATGGACTGAAATCCACTCGACATGCTATTATGATAGCCCAACGAATCATCGAATTTCTTACCAAGAGGTTTGTAATTCACATGTGACTGTCAATGTTTTCCCGTGCGCTACGACATTTTTTATACAACAGAGTTCGTAGGTCGTTGGTTGTTGAATCCTCATGTCCGTCATTAACTAGTTTTTTTCTCGAGTCGCCTTGCCCTGAAACTCTTCGAGACACTCGAACATGGAGCCTGCGCACCGGGTTGTGCTTGCAATGATCTTTCTGGATCTCATCCCAGCACGATGGTTTTTGAATTTTCTTTGCACTGGTTGGTGCAACAACTCAGTGACGCTCCTGCGTGAACTCAAGCAAATAAAAGTCGCCTTGAAAGAGGGTTTGCGTCCAATCATTGCGCAAGGACTTTGTTGGCCTATCTCAAATGCGCCACTGCTCCCCATGCAGGGTGGTGACCTTTGACCCTGTCCTACTCCGACAGCCCTTGTGTTCTCATGCAGATGCCTTTGGGATTCCAAGGGAGAGCCTTTAGCCCTATATGCCAAAATCCCAGGAGCCAGGTCAAAGGATTTTTCGACCTGGAGATGCGGTTCATCATCATATGTTTTTTTGACCCTCGTTTTGGAAGTGTTTAACGGCATAATCGACCCTTTTGTGTCTCACAGATAGGTCTTGAGGTCTTGGGGGCTCTCTCTCTTGGAGCAACAGAGTGTGGTAGGCAATCAAAGATGGGAAAGGTATGCCCAAACAACCCCTTTGAGATGATCTTAGCCCACATTTACCACCTTTGCAACCCCAACTGAGTGCTGCCAGGACAAGTAACAACAATGTTTTGCTTGGCAATCACTGTTGCCCACAGTTATTTTAGGGGAAGGATAGGTGATCGTTCCCAGGAGGGTACAGTAAACGTTTAGTCCCGGGGCCATGTTAGAAAATTCGGAGGACCAATCAGTGGCTTTGCCAAAGGTGAGATGTTCCAATTGGATGTCCCAGGAACTTAGTAAAAGGTTAGGATCAGTGGCTTATAACCCCAATTCATCCCCCATTTATAAGTAGGTGAAAGAACCATTTACTAATTTCCGTCCCGGGACATCCAAGCCGAGGTCACCCAAAAATGTTGTTCATTAAGGGAATCCCCCCAAAAAGATCACCTGATCATTCAGGTTTAGGAATTATAAGTAGGTTGTAACCCATTTATATGAACCATTTATAAGCCATTTCTATTAACCATTTATAAGCCATTTATAAACCATTTATAATTAAGGAATTATAAGTAGGTTACAACCCATTTATATTAACCATTTACAAAATTTCTGGGACATCCAAGCATGGCATTTTTCTTTCGAACGTTTGTTGCTTCACCTTTCGACCTCCTTGAGTTGCCACGCCAGGTTCCAACGCCTTCAGTCCATCCACCTGGAGCGAAGATGTTGACGAAGGGGGGAGTGGGTTGTTAGCTTCGGTTTTGCTTGGAAAATGTTGGTTGGGAAACCAAACCATATTCCCCAAAATGGTGGGTTTTTCATGGTGATTTACAGATTTTATAGTCAGTTTAGTGGAAAATGTATGAAATGACCAGATGTTTTTTGTCAGCTTAGTGGAAGATGTTTGTTTCACCAAGAATTTGCAGGTGCCTAAAATGGAGGAACCCTGAAACTTATAGTTGGCTATTTTGATATAGGTGAGGAGGGTTCCATTTAGGTATCGGAAAGGTTTGGTGATGGTTGGGATTAAAAATATTCCACAAACACAGGTTATTGAAAGTTTGCGTAGGTTTTTCCACAACATGTTGCGATTTTTTGGGGAGTGATGTTTTATAAGGTGGGGCAGGTCGTCCAAAAAATTGATATCCATGGTTTGCCATGTTTTTAGTCCCAAAGAGTGGCTAAGATCTTCGCAAGTCAACATCATGTTATCTAGGACATATTCTGTACCTGCTGAATGGTGGGAGTTCAAACTCCTTTGCGGATTGGAATCCGTACTTCGCACTTGAAAGTTTACCCTCCCTGAAGATGGATGGTTGGAATAGAATCGTTTCCTTTTGGGACAATGGGAAGGTGGATTTTCAGGTGCAAGCTTGCTGTTACCCTCCTGGGAACTAACATATCCCATCAAAAATCACTTTTGAAGATGATTTTCCTTTTCCCAAGGTGGGCTATGTTAGTTCCCTGGAGGGTAGTTTTAGGGCTCCGTGTCAACTTTATACCATTTTTTCCCAGCAGGAGCCCAACATCATCAACTACAATGCCACCATGACTGCATGTCACTTGGTCCGGAAAAAAAACGGCTGCTTATGAAGTTTCTAGCTGGTGGTTTGAAATATTTTTTGAATTTTCACCCCTATTTGGGGAAGATTTCCTATTTGACTACTATTTTTCAGATGGGTTGAAACCACCAACCAGAGGTTGGTTTCATGATTTTGTAAAGAGGCAGTTGGCGCATCCC